>BQKZ01000983.1:15147-26649 GCA_036244855.1 Temnopleurus reevesii
CTGTCTCTTATACACATCTAGATGTGTATAAGAGACAGCCCCCCACCCCACCATTTCCAATATTACACATTATACATGTACATGTAGGCCTACTTGACAAATTAGACAAGGCTTACATGAAAAAAGCACTCCTCCGTCCCTTTTGAGGATATGGCTGCAATAAATGTCATGTTTGTAATGGTGATGGGGCTAAAAGTCATTATGGAGCACTAAAGATTATTGTAACATGAAATTTTGAGAGCCTGTAATCAGTGTTGACAATAATATGCAGTCATAAAACTGCAAGGATTTTTTTTTCTTCTTTTCAGTGGCTTGAGAGATTATCCAGCCACTAGCAACAAATTTTTAGAAAGTACTCGTAAATTTACTTAGTATTTCTATGTTATGAAGTAAAAAATGTTTTCTCGTCTCAATTTAGTTGATTAATAGGTAGAACATAAGAATTTCATCTACGCCTACATTGTCCAAATAGTAACTTATCAGCCATTCAACCTTGCCTACATTGTGCATGTAAGCCATATCAGTTGAGACTGAAGAAATAACTTCAACTTTGAGGAAATTATGCAGGGTAAAATCAATAGCTTACAAAAAGAAGGGACTTAAATGAACCTTCGACTTGTTGGGGATTATACGTGTACACAACTTGTAACTTGTGTAAGGTTGACTGCATTTCTTGGGACTGTCACTATTTATTGGAAACTCTTTAAAGATAATCTTCTCAATTGCTATACAGTAAGGTAGAAGGGTGTGGGAGTGAGTCGTTATGGAGAATGCTGATAACATCATGAACACTTTGAGAAAATTAATATTATATCTCTCTTATCAGGAATAATTTGGGCATGACAGCCAATTTCTGGCAGATTATACATTACATATTGCTCAATATATATAGCTGAGTACCTAATGCATGAAATTGCATTTAGATAACTTTATTGGGCAACTAATATAGTAGCATGACATGCATTTGTTAATTACAAATGACCCGTGTTATGATGATCCTCTTACTCATGAAGCCATGATCAATCATAACCGTACTCATAACGCTATGGATCTCTTCAATACTGACATATTATGTAACTACAGATTGCCAGCCGACTTGTGTCAACTAACCTTTCACCACACTGTGGGGGAAATATAGTTTGAAAGCACAAACCCTAGACTTTCGGTGCGTGAGTGCGCAGAGCATGATACAGGGTATGCATTGTGTGACTATATACATCACACACATACAGCATTGCTCTATCCTTGGGGAGAGCATGCAGACACACAATGCATACCGTGTATCACTCTCTGTGTGTGCGCACAACGAAACCCAAGGGTCTGTTCTGGCAGACTAGGGGAAATACACTGTACAATTTACCCTCTCTATATAGTAATGCATAGTATTAGTTTATGATTTAATTGCGTCACAAAGAACTTAGCTAATACCTTTTAAATAACCCAGCCCTAAAAACAAAGATAAGAAACCACATAATAAGGGAAACATAGCACCTGTACATTCATGTAGTGCCTGTGGAAGTCCATAGTCAATTCAATTGCACCTCTAAGCAAACAAGGAAAGCAAAACAGTGTAATGTAACTGACCACCGAACTAAGCTAATATTAGCGTTTGAGTTTAGCAGAGGACAAATCTTATTATCTCACCATCGTCTACACCCTATAGGAAGATGTTGTTGTGCTTTCCAAAGACTCAGTCAATATAATGCAATGACTAGATATCTTTCAGGGGTGTACAGTACACTGTACATATAGCCATAAATAGGTTTTTCCAGTATTCTACTGTATAGGAAATTTACAAGAACATCCACCCTACGCGACAAATATATGAAAAGCAAATTAAAAGAAGTGTAAAAAAAATTATTTTCCAATTGGAAATATACGTACATATTTGTGCATACATGTAGACGTATATGATTCTGAAGTATTCATACCACATGCGATGTAGATGCACACACGTAAAGCTAAAGTATATGTAGCAGAACTTTTTTTGTCTTATTATCATGCATTAAATATGATAATCATCATGCACCATAATGTTCAAGGCCACCAGCATATTTAAGATACTAAAATTGGAACTACTACAAGAACCCTTCATATTCATAGAAACCCCCATTACAAATGCAATGCACTTCAGGCAGTTATAAAATTACCCAATAAACTCTCTTCCAAATTCTATGAACCATTGGTTTGAAATGGTATGAAATAAGCTATTTCTCTCTTATTCCCTACATGTTATCTATTTACTTTTAGAATAATGAAAAATAGAATTTTGAAGTATTCAAATTGGGTTTTACATCTAACTTGTATTTTGTACTGTGTGCTACTTGATAAGTATCCATAATAATGTACATAGATTAAAAATGTAAGTGCCTACATTCTATTATTATCTACGCTATACTCTGTCTCTAATTTCTAGTGGTTACAAATTACAATCTCATACACCTGCCCATACAATGATAATAATTGTAATAAGATCAATTCATATTACACAGGCTAATGAATCCTCCAAGTCGTACAAGGTCTTTCGAAACCGAATCCGAGAGCTTCATTATTCAACCAATGCATTGTAAACACTGGAGATAATCAATTGATGGAATCAATAAAGCATTTTTATAGAGACTACATAGTGCACAATCAAGATCTATTGTATCAAACAGTGGTACCTCGACATAATCTCCTTATAGCGCTAATTGTTAATGATGTACACCCTGTACAGGTATACCAATAAAACTTGAACAGTTCGGCTCTGCACGCTAATTTCATACTGCAAAACAAATGGGAACTATTTAGGACTATTTCTTGAAAGATAACCCCACACCACATGGTGCAACCGCAAATCTTTTTGAATGTTTACTACACCATGCAAGCTCTAGTTTTTCTTCAAATGGGAACAAATTCTCTTATTTTTAAAAGCAATTTTGCAGATTCTCTCACAAAAAATAAGCACCATTGCTACTGGGTCACATCTTACTGTTGATTGTTAGAGTGATTTTTGGTCCGATTCTCCCTTGATTCAGGAGGAAAAACATATTGGTTGGCTATCGGAATTCGGTTGGTCAAAAAAAGTTTGATTTTTCATTAATTTTAAGGATAATTTTGCTTCACTTTTCAGGTGAAAATAAGAAGGGATAAAAAGTCAGTAATCCCTTCATATTAGCTTGTTTTATGTTTGTTATGCCTTCCTTAAATTCATAGTATGTACTATGGTTTTTTATGTGAATGTGGATGAAAAATACACTAAAAAAATCTGGTTGGTCGTTGTCAGTGGAAGATCTCGACCTTATACTGGTAAGATGGATACTGTACAACGATTGCAGAGCATGCTGGGATAGCAGCTTGTCGCCTGTCACCAGCCTACATGCTTGAGGACTCCTTTAAGATGTCAGCTCACTTGACAAGCACAAGCAGCTGACAACACTCTAAAAACCTACACATCGTATTTGATTTTACAAATGATTGAAACTTATAGGATGTCGCAAGAAAGCATCGTGGATTTACGTAGACGTGCTATAAAATTGAGAAGCGTTTCGACTATTGTTTATGAAACTACAGGTACATGTACATGTATGTAGGATGATTTTTACATAATCCTTCCCTAGCTTTAACAGTGCTATTTATATCTTTTGAGAAAACAAAATAAGGGCCTTATCTTGTTTATTTCTTGGTTTCTATTTCAGTTACATGTATATCCAGGAATGGAACACTACAAAACAATTGCATTGCAAAGATACATCTATAAAGAGTGAGAAGAACATATTGACTGATGATAGTCAGCGCCATTACTGTATGTAATTATGTTGTTATGGTGTTATCGCAAAATGGAAAGTGCGCCATCTGTTGGCAACCTCTCTTGGCTAAATGGTTATCAAATTGCACTGCAAAGTTGTCTTGTATTCACATTATTTCTCTGTTAATTTGGTCTTTACTAAACCATGGCGCAGTGGCAGCAGCGGGATATGAACCCACGCCATCAAAATGACTGGTGCCTAAAATGAAGTATATAAAAGACTTATCAACGTACAGTATACCCATACACACTTTCATTTTAGGATTTAAAATATTTGTGTATGTTGGAGAGCATTCAAAAGACTAATTCATTGTAAGGATGAATTCATCTGAATTAAACATCAAAGAAAGGATTAGTCTTCAAACAGAAATGACTTGTCATTTGCTGCGCAAGAAGGTCACAAGTGCCCTTGACAATGCATGGCCTAAACGACCTTCATGCGGGCAGGCAATGAATCAAACAGGTGCACAAAGTGTGTGGAGTAATTAAAAGTGATCAGATCGGCATTACAGACGATCATACATGTATGCATCGTGTCAGTATAAATATAACATGGTCCAAAGTCATTGTACTGTATTCGCGATGTTCAAAGAAGATTATTGACCTCAACTACAATGTACTTGTAATATCAAATGTTTGACACCTTTGAAGAGATGTACAAAATACATTCATCATTGGACAGGCCTACAAATACAATGTTCATCAATATTGTTTGGCAATTGCCCATTTACTGTGGAGGTAGAATTTTTTCAGAATGTGCAAAGTACTTTTGACTTTATAATCTACAAACTTATTTGGTAGCACGGTAGCCACACTAAATAGCACTATTAAAAATTAAGGATGATTGATCAAAAATAGTTTTAATTCTATTTGCCTCAAAGAGAAAAATAATCAATGGTCCAGAAGATGTAGGACAGATATCAACATAAATTTGAGAGTGCTTGTTTTGTTTTGTTTTCACTTAGTACTGTCGTTTTTTTGTATTCTAACATCCCCGATTAGAACAATGGGGTCCATATTGAAACAATCCAATAAATTTGAAAAAAGGGACTTAGTTTGCCCATATATTTGTATTTGGTTTATGACTTTTTTTGTAACATTCATTCACAGAAGATCATGCATGACTTTATCTAAATGATTCTACACAGGGTAAAATACATTATTATGCCTCAAACCAATTCCACAAAATCCAATGAAATTTGATTCCTTGTAAGAGTGGATTAAAATGTGAAATATCCAATTTCTTTTATTCCAAAATACACCAATGAGAAATCCAGAACCCTCAGCAAAATTTACTTAACAGAGAGTCAAAAACTGCATCAAAATGTACTTCATACACAGTATTTCAAGATCAATAACAAGGCTTATCCTTGAACCAAATAGTATGAATTCTAACAACTTATTTACAGGCACATTCATTGATGAGGGCAGAGGCTGTACGTACAATAAATCCATTTATTCATCAGTTAGTTTCCCCCACCCTTATCTCGCTATTCTTCTTCTATTTCTTCACAGACCAGAGATAACAAGATGAGAGGCTCTGCTCGTCAAAGGCAAAATATATAGACAGAATTTAGTACTGTGGAGCCAGGTTACCATGGAAACAAGTCTTTAATAATACCCTCATGAATTAATCAAAGTACAGTGTAGACAGAAATCCATTTGAGTTGGGCAACAAACTAGATTGTCCATGTTAATTGTGATGTATCTGATCATGCTTTACCAATAGACTTAATTGGTGTAATTTAAATCAGGAATTACCATTCGACATTAATGTATACATAGTGCTAATGAATCAGGAAATAAATTAATAATACTATACTCACTATCAAGGGCCACTGGTACATTTTTGTATGTATTTAAGGCAGTTAAAGAGGACAGGTGAGAGGGAACAAACTACAGTCAAACCTGTCTACAGTGGCCACCCCAAGGGAAGCAGAAAAAGTGACCACTGTAGACAGGTGGCCTCTATAGACAGGTTCTACAACATGCATTTTCACCTGGAAGGAACAATTTAAGTGGCCATTTTAGACAGGTGGTCACTATAGACAGTGGCCACTATAGACAGATTTGAATGTATATAACGATGTCACAGATTTTGTATGGACAATATTCATATAAAAGGTACTTTGAAAAAAAAGCTGATGTGAAGGAACAAGCAATTATCATATCCTACTGGTATTAATGCACTCTTATTTTGTCCAATAATAAATGTCTTATTATAACTCATTTGCCAAGATTATCTTTGTACAATGTTTCTTCTGCTTTATGTTTTAAATAAGACTTTAAATGGTAAAATGTGTATTAAACCTTGTTTCTTAGTTTCCTCATCTGCATTCTCTGATCCATTCCACTTCAAGTAATATTATCAATATAACAAATGGAAGTAGAATTCTATTATTTTATACAAAAATATTCAAGGCACTTCCTCCAAGCCTCACCCTACAGTACAATTACCAAAATTCATTGTAACATACCACCATGTCAAATCATTAAAATCCCTAATTGCACTTTTTAATGAATATTACTCAAAATCTAAATATTTCACCATAGAACAAAACAACTTTGAAGGATATAAAAACAAATGCTACAAATCTGCTAAAGCTAATAGATTACAGTTCACCAAAATTGAAATTAAACCTCAATCCATCAACGTCCCACACACACAGAAAAACACTTAACCATTCTCTCATTATCATTGCATGACAAAAGAAGCAATAATAGAACCTTGAACAGATTGCACTAAGTCTCGATGATGTTTCAATAGTAAAGAGGGTTGAATAGTGAGTCATTATTGCGCTGAGGTTACGGGTTCTTGCATGCTACATGAATTGTCCCTGAGTGTGAGGGAGTACACAGACAACAGTGAATCATTTTGAAGAAAAAAAATTATCAATACTGTAAATCCTCTGACAAAATATTTACTCATTAATTAACTTAATGTGAATATCACTAAGAGAAATTATAAAGATCAAAATGAGACAGTCATAAGAGTAAATCAGGGGTCAAACACAAAAACATATTTAATTTGTAATCTGAAGAAACAGATAATCAACATATTAAGCTGATATATAATAACAATAATACACAGGGATTCATAAAGAGATACAAAATATATTCAACTCCACTGACTGACAAACATTATGAACAAAACAAAATTTCAATGTTTTGTACTTATTATTGTTGAAATTTGTATTATGACAAAAATATTGTTGATGTTCATTAAAGGTCATTTACACAAAATGTCAAAGTAAAAAATTGATTGATTTCAATTTAGTACTTATTACTTTTCACAGAATCATTGTTGTTGTTGTTATTGTTGTTGATGCTGCTGTTGTTGTTAATGCATTTAAAGGGTCTTCCATGATTTAAAGGGCCGTTCAAGATTTATTGATATTTTTGAAAAATGAAATTCATTACCTTTCGTAGAATATCAGGAGTATTACTCAGGACCCGGCTATCAGCAGATGTTCTCCTTTCTCTGTATAATCCTCTATTCTGTAATACATGTCCATCCCGAAGCACGTGACTCGGTATAGCCCCTAATCCTAATCCCATATTAGCATCTCCCGACTCCATGGATGGGGTCCGACCGACTCGGATTACCAGCGGAGCTCGAGAGTCGGCTGACCCCGCATCGCTCCCGGTCCAGTCCACGCTCGGCACCCTCCCCGCCGAGAGTTCATCGACCGTGTTCCCTCCCTCATCATCGGATGACGGTCCGATGAGAGTGAAATAGACGGCCGTTCCGCCTTCTTCTCGCAGACGATCGACCGCCATCAGCAAGTCGCTTCTCTGCTCCAAGTCGACGACGCCGATCGCGTCGAGATCGTCCGGGCCGATTTGCTTGCATGTTTCCAATTCGTCGTATCCATTATCAAGGAAAGCCTGAGAGTAGGCTAGCATATCCAGAGAACGTAGCCATTCGATCACGATGTTCCCGTCGTATAATTCAGCCATCTCGATCAAAGATCGTTCCTAAGCACACAAATATCTTCCTCCCTCTCTAACTGTACGCCCCAGGCAGGTTGGTGTGGTGGTAGTAAATATACAATCATAAAGACACAACAAGAAATATATCTTACCGATACATGGTAGCACATCAACAAATCCAAACGAATGCTGCTTCGCGGAGCAGGTGCATTGGGATGTTACGGCGGAGAAAACACGCACCGTTGTGAGATGCATGCTACGAGAATGAATGAAACATGGGATTATAACGGTACTCCGCTAGTACTACACACACACAAATGGGGCGCGTGCATTTCGTGTATGTGTCATTTACTTGTGTGTGTGGGTTCGCGAGCGAGCGCCTCACTCAAAGGAAAAAATGCAAAGCAGATGCAAAAGGATGCATGCTTTAAAAAAAAAGAAAGATACATGCACAAGTAAGAGCCGCCGCGGCGCCCGTTTCATCTTGCGAACATTTAAAGAGCACTGTAAGATTAATTGCTGCCCTTTGAAGTATGAATATCCAATAAAGATGTTATTAATTTGTGCCAGGCCGAAGGAGCATTGAATATTTTACTACACTGTCTGATCTTGATATAGAGTTGGACTTTTTATGTCATATTTTCAACAAAACGTGGATGCCGAACTTCAAAAGTAAAATTTAAAAAAAAAAAGGGAGCGCGATTCTTTTTGAGTAAAAAGGAGCATTTTGTCCATCCGTAACTTTTCTACTTTATCTATCATGGGCAAAATACTGGTGATCATGTTAATTTTAGGTTTTTGTAATGCTTTTCTAATCATGTTATTTTGATCTCATTTTTGTTTGGAGACTTTTGTCTAGAAAATAGAGCAAGTACCTCCTTCATGTCCTTGGGTTTACTGTTTTCTGTGGGGGTACAGTATAAATTACAAAGTTTTTGATTGAAGTCAATAGATCGGTCCCTCTTTAAATGAGCATTATGAAGTTTAAATCTTTGTAACTGTCAAAAAAGTGTATTCCTTCGTTTAGCCTACCATCATCTTTTTAGCATAATTATCCTCATTTTTTCATCTTTCTCAATAGCCGTCATTGTAAGCATGTCGGACATTGTAATCAATTTCACACATTGGCGGCTTTATTAAAAGATGCAAATTCAATGCGGGGTTTTTTTTTGGACAGGGGTTGTTCAGCTTGACGACCCGAAAGCTTGCCCGACATAGCAACACTGGATTCCTAGGATTGTACTTCAATTATAACTAAACCGATCTTAGGAATACCACGCGACTACGGTCGTTGGCAAGAAAGTGGCATAAATTTGAATATATTAGATATGAATATTGAAAACGCGGGAAAAAGGGATTTAACCACTTTGAGGGCCCGCGGTCAAAATTGTACATAGGAAGGCCTTGTATATAAGTCAATGTGGCTTATAATCATAACACCGATGTTTACAGGTTTCATTCGACTTTGTTTATTATGGTGATCTGCTAGTTAAAAAAAAACGGCCACAAAACAACCAAAAATAATGTTAGAATGACCTTCCATCGGCTAAGCAATATTGCGAACAGAAGAAGTCACAAAAATCAGCCCAATTATTCTTCTTTCCATAGGGTGGCCAACCTGATCAAAAACACATCTTATCCCTTATTCACGAGCGCCAAAACAGCTTTAAATTTGTAATGATAGGCTACCGACCAGCTTTCAATCCTCAAAACTATGTTACTTTTTATTGTGTTCCTATGATTATTACTTGTAATCCCTTTGCTAAGACCTGTGTGTTCAGCAGATCGAATACATCCTACAACGCGTTCACTGTTCCGTATTATGGCTTCATTAAATCTATTTTCATCACAGATTTTGGAAGTTCTAAATGGTGGAGGGATGAAGTAAAATACACCAAATCTAGTTTCAGCTGTTATAAGGAAGAGAATATTATCAAACATATTTTGATCATAACCTATGTAGCTTGTAAAGGAAATTCGCTATTTCCTTTGTCGTCATCGTCGTCGTCGTTGTCGTCTTCTTCTTCTTTCTTTCTTTTCCTTCTTCTTCTCTTCCTTCCCCTTCTTCTTCATCATCGTCAGCATCATCATCATCATCATCATCATCATCATCATCATCATCATCATCATCATCTTATTATTATTATTATTGTTATTATTCTCCCTCCTATAATCATTGTGTTTCTTCTTTCTTTCCTCCTCCTTCCCTTCCTTCCCCTTATTGTTTCCCTCATCCTCCCAATAATTGTCTTCCTATTTCTTCTTTCTCTTTCTTCTCCCTCTTCTTTAAATGTTTATCTTCTTTTCAGATGGGGTTTTATTTTCGGCAGTACATTTTGGGCGTGCTAAAGACAAAGAACATTCGATGGTCTGTAAAAATGCTAAAAAGTGCTCCATGGTATCATGACCCCCCCCCGTCCATTTTCTCCATTTACATCGCCCCAAGAGGGAACCAATCACGATCTTTCAGCTCCCTATAAACCATACAATTAAAACCCATTTCTGACATTTACTATCCTTTTGGCGCGCGCGCGGTATAAGCTCTATCCCAAAGGACTTATGCCGACCACAGATTAGATCCAGATACCCAAGGAGGCGCCGTACTCGTTTCGAATCACCTGTACTTACATAACGGTTTAAGGGATTAACTAGATCCCATTGCTAATCCCTTGAGATTACAAACGTGTGTCTTTAGAGTAGCATGTGCTTTGAATGTCCAACGAATAGCGGTGTTTGTCTGATACATTCAGAAGTATGAAGTGGGCTTGAACAATAGTCCTAACAAGTACCTAACTGTCTTGGGGTTGAACTGGATTCCTTTGTCGAAGCATACGTTGAATCGGCGAACTGATATAAGGTCATGATATAGTTTTACCACTTTATCGGAGTATACACTCTTACAAACCATTTGGCAATATTCTACACAACACTAGGGCAACATTCACGCCAAGAGCCAACATTGTGATATATTGCTCATTTTTATTGTAAAGATTGTACACCGATAATAGTATTCTAAAAAAGGAATACACCCCTTATTATCGTTATCTCATTTAATGGAGGAAAATCAGATGTACAAACTGTGAACATTTGACCAAAATCGGACAATCCGTTTAAAAGTTCTGAACTTTTAAACGGATCGCGCTTCTGGGCTTTTTTGCTTAGATCATGTGTGTATAACTTTAAAATTATTAACGACATTTGTGATGTCCTAGCAGTTGTTGGAGAGTTGTTGTTTTTTTGCTTGAGAGAACTAAAGGTTTTTAATTTTTCTCAAAATTTACATCATCCCTAATCCTTGTGTATAAAAACCAAAACGGAATTGAAATCTTTAATGGTCCAATATGCTTTATTCCTCCTATCATAATTATAGGCGGTCATTGTCATTGTAGTGTTTATAAACTTTTTCGATTTGTTACAGACTTCTTCCCCTTTCCATTTGATTATCTATACCTGTATCGAATTGAGGTTCTTATAGATTTAATCAATATGGAAAAGAACGATTTAAAGCGATATTGGATGTATGAGATTTTTAAGATTGTATTAAAAATCAACCCTTTTCCCCATTATTCTTTTTAAAATGTTATTTATTCAATTGCCACACATGGGGTGGAACACTTTTTCATCCAAAAGGCTTTTCTTCTAAAAGGTCGCTGCAAGGAAAAGTACAATAAAGATACAAAAAAATACAAAAGAAATATGTTTCAAAATGAGATATTATACAATGATTGATATATAACATTCATGAAAATATTTTAATTGCAGATATATGAACAAAATAAGAG
>BQKZ01000983.1:43970-62066 GCA_036244855.1 Temnopleurus reevesii
TGTACTCCTAATATCCTACATAGATATATTTAGGCATGTAAAGCAACTTGCGAATACATCAGCTCATTTAACATCAATTTCTGCATCCTGGTCATTACGAATCTATACCTTTAAAGACACCTTTGACGCTATTAGATTTTTTTTTATTCATTCCTTTTTTTCGATTTGGCGACTCGGTATTTTCGGTCGGATATACGCCAGTTTAAGAGAATTTTGTACTTCAGTCCCACACGCTCACTTTTACATTGACTTTATGTTTCCACCGTCTAAAATGATGCTTCCCTTACTATCGCATTAAAATGTGACTAAATCTACTGGATTTAGTTGTTGTTTTTTCATCAGAAGCTTAGAACAGCAGAGGAATCTTGAAAGATCGCGATTTACTTTGACAAAAGAGAGTAATAAATTGATCTAGCCAGACGTTTTGGGCTAGGCCGATCATTCTGACTCTGACTGAGCTGTCTCAACAATCAATCAAGATGGCTGAAGCCTTATTTGAAGAAAGAAAACGCCCAAGTAAAGTAAAGTGGACATCAGGAGAAATTGACGCTCTTGTCGCCATATGGTCAGAGCAGGATATCGGGAGAAAGATCGGGCTGAAAACGACCAAGAAGAAGCAGGTTTGGGAGGTTATGGCAAACAGACTGAGATTTCTTGGCTACCAAGCGAGGAAACCCATTATGATTAAGAACAAGATCAACCAGATGAAGGGCCAGTTTAAGACTCTAAGCGCTCAGATGGGGCCGTCAGGCGCAGGGCCAGCAATACTCGAGGAATACCCATGGTTCTATAAAGTAGATAGAATTTTGAAACGATACGAAAGACATTCAAGTAGACTTGCAAAAGCTGTGCCCAAAATTGGAGGAGCCCCAGCAATGAAGCATCCACCAGAATCTACCAGAGATAGTGTGCAAGATGATATTGAAGGTGAGTATGGTTGGGAACTAGGCCTAGTTTAAAATATCTAACTTTCTGCCCAAATTAATGAGCATTAATTTTTTCAATCTGGAATTTTATCCCCCAGGTACTGGTGGTAGGTAGGACAATTTGAAAGGTAAAATTCCAGATTGAAAATGTTAGTTATTAGTTTGGGTTAGTTTAGTTTATTGTTAGTTTATTGATTTGGAAAGCCTCTGGCTTGTGGATGCAATTAACCCTTTAATTTACATGTGTCATAATTGAAATATTAAAAAAAAAAGGGGGAACCAACCTCTTGAATTGTCATGTTCCCATTGAATGAAGAAAAATCTGATGAACAAACTGACAATTTCTGCAAAATCAGACAATCAGACAACAAAAGTTATGAATTTTCAAATTCACAAAGATTTGACGATGACTACCGCTCATGGGGATCCATGAGATCGGCAACATTGACGGAATCTGTGACGTCATATCGGACAACTCCTCATTCACTTTGTACATTAAAAGAATTTTTATAAATGGATTGATGCAAAATTTAGAGTAAGGTTGCAGCATGGCAGAATCGATAAAGAAATGCTACACCCCAACCAAAAAGTAGAATGTTGTTGACTTTTCTGAAAAAAGAAAAAAATGCAAAATTTTGTATACAGAGTGAATGAGGAGTTGTCTGAAATGACGTCACAGATTCTGTAGAATTTGCCCATCGCATGGATCCCCATCAGTGGTAGGGATAGTCATATCTCTGTGACTTTGAAAATTCATAACTTTTGATCGGGTAGTCAGATTTTTACAGTTTGTTCATCTGATTTTTCATCATTCAATAAGACTAAGAGCACGATAATTCCAGGGGTTGGTTTCCCTGTAAGATGTCTTGAAAACTCTCTTAGACAAACAATTTGCTTGGGAAATATGGGAAATTCCTTTTTGACCCCCAAATATTGCAGTATACATAGCCTATCCTAATTGGTAAATTAATTTCTCAGTATGGCCAATGTCTAACATATTGCTTTTGACTACTTGTCTGTTGGTTGATTAAAAAATTAAACATAGATTTTGCTTATATTTCTTCACAGCAAGCGCAAGTGTGGTGGATCTGGCTAGAGTTTTGAGAGTGATTGAGGGCAGCAAACTGTTGGCTATTCGGTTTGAGCAGACAGACACTTACGGAATCGCAAGATGCAAGACGATCCCGGCGAGTTGCTTCAAAGAAAAGGCAACTGGGAATCTGAAATTTGTCCTAATACATCAAAGGCTTGATGCCCAAGGAGAGTTAGTCCCAAATACAGGATATGACGAGGGAATGGGCTACCCTAACGCCATCATGGTTCCAGACTTCAAGACATTCCAGGTACTTCCATGGGTTAAGCGAATCGGTCGAATCTTAATTGAACCAGCAATCAAGGGTGAGTTTGTTGCCGGTCATCCACGCGTAATCGCTAGGCGTCAACTGGAGCGGTTGAAGGCTATGGGGATAAGTCTTCTTTCTGCTCACGAGCACAAGTTCTATCTGGTGGATAAAGAAACATTGATACCCATCAACAATGACGCTAACGTCCATGCAACCATTCGCGACACCCCAATCAATGATCTGATTGGAAAGTTCATAGAGTACCTACCACAAGTTGGTGTAGAGGTGGAATGCGTCGAAAGTGAAATGGGTCCTGGTCAAATGGAGATCACGTACAAACCTGCCTTCGGAATCACAGCAGCGGACAATGCCCATACATACAAGACTTCAATCAAAGAGATAGCCTTGCTTAACGGCTATGTCGCATCGTTCATGAGTAAGCCGTACCCTGACAAAAATGGCTCATCCAGTCATTTTTGTCACTCGTTGTGGGACCAGGATGGTATAGTCCCTCTTCTGTATGATCCCACGGAGCCATGCACCCATTTGACTGAGCTAGGACAGCAATGGGTAGCAGGAATTCTCGCGCATGCCAGTGCCATACAAGTCCTGATGGCTCCAACAGTCAACTGCCTAAAGAGGACAACATAAATGGAAGCACCTTTGAACGCCACCTGGGGTATCGACAACAGCACTTGTCTCCTCCGCATCCAGGCAAATGGCGAAAAGGGCACCTACATCGAGAACCGTGCCGGAGCGTCCGGTTGCAACCCATACCTTTCCCTTGCAGCGATGGTGGCCGCAGGTATTGATGGCATCAGGAATAGGATGAAACTACCGCCACCTGTCACAGGGAGCGCGTACATGCTTGAAAACCTTCCAGAGGAAACAGTGAGTCTTCCAACAAACATGGAGGAAGCCCTCCAGGCCCTCCTAGAAGAAGAAGTCATCTGTGAGGCAATTGGGAAGGAATTCATCAAATGCTTCTCAGCTCTGAAGATGCACGAAATGAAACAAGAAAAGGAGGCGAAAAAAAAAGGTGATGACGAGTGGGAATTCAACAAATTTTTCATGTATATGTGAATGAAGCAAAGGGCTTGTGATATCATCGATGAATACATGTGAAGATTGAAATGTAGAATTCAAACTTTCAGAAGTGCATGTTGAATCTTCATGGAGGCATGCAAGTGAACAAAGGAACAGAATGTTGATATCAAGAAGGAATTGGGTCAAATCTTTAATGATGAATGAAAATGATTATTTACTTTCATTGTTTACTCAAATTACCCAAATGCAAATATGTTTTACCCAGTCGATCAAGCCGCTATGGGGAGCAAGATTGACATTGTTTAATCCCTTTCCTGTAGCTGTAGAATGACGAATCAGATAGCCAGCAACAACTCCAGCCGGTGGGGAGGGGGCAATGGTGTAGTGGTTCTGACTCTCACCTTTCAACCAAAGGGTCATTGGTTCGAATCCCACCCATGGCGTTAATTTCCTTCAGCAAGAAGTTCATCCACATTGTGCTGCTCTCAACCCAGGTGAGGTGGATGGGTGGGTACCTGGCAGGAATATTTATTACTTGAGATGCCACGTGCACTGGTGTATGCTGGGCTGAAGCCTGGGTAATACCATTGCAAAGCGCCTTGAGCACTCGGCAGAGTGGATATGTGCGCTATGTAAATTGCATCTATTATTATTATTATCATTATTATCAATGGCTTACTGTATGGTTCATAATGCAGACTTTGGGGATCATATGCACGACCTCCTGGCTGTAAGCAGAGTGCTCTACCAATTGAGGCAGCACATTGGTGTTGTGTTTTATAAGACTGTTTGTAAGGGTACAAAATACTGTAGAAGCTGAAGAACTACTCTAAAAGCCTAATTTGGCTGGAGTTTTGCAACCATGAATTCGCTAAGATATCAACTCTTTAGAATGCCCATACTTGCGTAGAATGACTTAAAATCCAAGAAAATAACAACTCGCTAATGTGTGCAATGGTCTGAAATTTAATAATGAATCCAATAAACTTTATTGACTTTTACAGTACTCTGCACATGGCTGTTGACCCTTTCTGCATTCAATGATAACCCATGCTGCAGAGTTAGCACCCAAGAAAGGGTCACCAGTCGTAATTCTATGAACAGCTTTATGAGACACAACCATCGGTATAGTCATATTGTAATCCTAAACAGTGATAATATGGTCAAGTACAGTTTTGTACACCTAGGGCCCATTGCCTGAAGCTTTTTGCCATAGAAATTCTGGCATAGAGCCATTTTCCAACATACAGTCAAACCTCGTTATAAACAGCACTGATATAACATGCTCTCGTTGTAAGAAGGTATTTCTCCGAGTCCTATATCTTTGTATTTTATTGTATTTTGGCCTTGATATAACAAGGTTTCAATATGAATAGGTAATTTCTCGGGTCCCAACGACCTTGTTATAAAAAGGTTTGACTGTACTACTAACAAGCCAATATCATGAATTCTGGTGGACACTCATTTTTATGCTATCTAATAACATATGGTGTCTTTGAAGACAGACAGCTTCATGTAAATCTGACTGCAGTGTTCAGTTTAATCTTTTCTTAAATAGTGGTAAGCTGTAAAAAAGATACTAATAATAACTAACAGTACATACACTGTAAAGTCCAACCTAGTTATAAAGAGCACTGATATAATGAGATCTTGTTGTTTAACAAGGTAGTTTTTGGGGTCTTATCTCTTTGTATTTTATTGTATTTTGGCCCTGATATAACAAGGTTTCAATATTAAAAGAGATAATTTCTCTGGTCCCAAGGGCCTAGTAATAACAAGGTTTGACTATATTTGCAGTAAGCATAAGTACTTAAAATATTACGGGCATTGTATAACATTATTTTAATTTTAAAAAATATCAAGTATTATATAAAAAATGCTACCTCAATGATAATTGGTTGATGGTGTTCATAAGCCAAGCTGTATAAATGTTAGGCTTCAAAATCAATGTTTAGTGGTACAGAAAGCTAAAATTAAAAATGTGACATACAAGGGCACACTGTACAGGAATAAAGATTATGTGGTACACTTCATTCAATTATCATAGATATTTTAATAGTGCTTGTACAACTTCTTCCTTTTTTTTTTGCTTAGAAATGGTTATCTATTACTCTACACGTAGCTCTAATCTAGTTTTACTACATGTATATCTTGCCCATTTTTTATACAATTCTCAAGAAAAGACTTTAAAAATCTGAAGTATTTTTTACTTTTGCAATTCTATCACAGGGTTGTTGGTGGAAGGAAATTCATTCTTTTCGTGCAGCACTCTACCTTGGTGGGGTAAATGGATGAAACGTTTGAATTTTTATAGGTTAAAATGTCACGTGTGCTGATGTAGTGCTGGGCTGAAACTAATGTAAGAGTATTGTATTATTTGTAGAGTGTTTTAAAAGTAAAGTCTACCCAAAAATAATATTTCCTCACCAGGAGCAGAAAAATTAGATGAACAGAACAAAGTTTGAGAAAAATTGGTCAACTAATAAGAAAGTCATGAATGTTTATATATTTAGACAAATTGGCAACTGATGACGCCATACATGTAGGTGCACAACTGACCATTTATTACATTCATATCAATGTCATAAAATATTACTTTTACCCCAAAAATCTGATTTCCTCAAAACTTTAACCATAGGATATCTTTATGATAGATATGTAGATCTACTATTTTCATGTTCACATTCATACAAACTTTGCAATTTCTGTAAAAATGAGGAATTTTGCACCATATTTATGATGAAAACTTTGGTTAGTTGTGCACCCATTTCCACTGATTTGCCCATTTTTTCAAAACTTAAAAAATTCATAACTTTTTTATTACTTGACCGATTTTCTTAAAACTTTTTTTGTTTTATTCAACATTTTTTTTCTGCTTCTGTAAAAAAAATTATTATTTTTGGGTAGACTCTTCTTTTAAAGTATATATTGATAGAAAATAACATCATGTATGAAATAAGTTTTTTTTAAATCCTTTATTGTTGTGCAGATCCGCTATATACATAAATCACGTAATTCAACAGTGTGTGCTTCCAATGTAGTATTGATTTTTCACCAAACATGTAAAATAGAAGCGGTTTGATATTATAAGTCTAAGGGCAGAAACCGGACATCCTGAATGTGTAATTTACCGATTTACGCGCACTTCTATTTTGGGTGTGATTTCTTCACACAAAGTGCACGCACATGAAGGGAAAGTGCATTCAGTGGTGATATTGAAATACATGTGCATAGCTTTGCTTTTTAGCATGTTTTTTTTTCCAAACTGGAGTACTCTTTTTTTTAGTAAAGAGTTATAAAGGTATCCAGTTTTGTTATAGAGCCTCTTAGCTCTCCATAGAGAAAATGTTTGCTTGATTCCAAATTTGTCACTTTTTGACTTCCCTATAAGATTTCTGCCAAAGATTTACTAAATTTACATAAGCATTACATTGGTTCACTACTCGACATTTGATTGATACTTCAATCACACTCCTTTCTTTCACACATATATGCCCCTATTAAAGGGTAGCCTACCCCTGGAATTATGATCCCACGAATAAAGAAAAGTCAGGCAAAGAAACTGCAAATTTTGACAAATCTGAGAGTTTGTTGAAGAGTTATGGATTTTCAAGGTTTAATGATGTTGCCTGATGTAGATCCTTGAGTTGGCAGTTTAAAAAAAAACTGTGACAAACAAACCAAAAATTAGGACAAAATTTGACGGTTCCTTGAAGAGTTATGGATTTTCAGAGTTTAATGATGTCACCTGATGTAGATCCTAGAGTTGGCAATTTTCACAAAATATGCAACAGACGAGTGATCAATCTCTCAATAAATATGAACATAAAATTTGCAAAAATTTACTAATTGCAAAATTTAGAATAAAGGTTCACATGATAGTTTCCAAAATACATTCAGAATTTACAAAAGCATGATCTACCGACACAACAAATCTCAACTCCTGTTGATTTTTTTTTTAAACAAGAAAATATTTTTTTTTAACAGAATGAATGAGAAGGTGTCTGGCATTACATTTCAGATTTTGTCAAAGTTGCCTACCTTACAGATTCCCATCAGCCGCAGGGATCATGATATATTCAAAACTTTTTGATGGATATTTCAATTTTGTTCAAATTTTCACGCTATGTACATCTAATCTTTCTTCATTCAATGGTAGCACAATAATTCCAGGGATAGATTCCCCTTCAATGGGCAATTCCATGAAAATGTTGTGTGTCCGTTACGCCTCCCAAAGGGAATCTCTTGACAACTGCTCATTGAAATTAATTTCAATTAATCAAATATATGTGACACTCATGAAATTTCAAGGGATTTTATAAAGACATGCACTCGCTGTTAGTGTAAGGGACATGAGAAAGCCGTTGAATTGTCCTAGTGCTCTTTTATTTCTATGATGGTGATCTGTATTGCATCTTTGGTCAAGTATTACTGTATGATAGAAGGTGAACCCTAGTTCAGATTCTGAACGGTTTCATAATTCCTCTGCCCCCAGTGGTATTCGAGCACGACCGATAGATGGCATGATCATATCTTCTTACTGAACGCAAGAATGCATTTTTTCGTCGCCCGTGAATTCTCGGGGTCGCGCCCTCTTTCGGTCTGGCAGCAATGGAAAGAAAAAAGATCGATAGGGAGGATATAGCGCTCTATAAAAATCATTTAGAATCTGAACTAGGCGAACCCTGAAACAGGAAAGTCGTCATAAACATCAAGCCCAATCAACGAGAATAAAATAAGTATCTCAAAAAATACAATTCTGTAACTCTGTTTTTTCCACTCCCAGAGTACAACTGAACTAGATGGATCCTTTCCCCCTTTTTTCCTTCTATAATTTTGTCGTCTTCTCATCCTCCCCACCTCTACTTTTCCTCCCTACTTGATCTAATTGTTCCTGGGCGGTGTTTCACCAAGATAAGAAAGATTTTACGCACGACTGGTACCATTTCTCGTGCTGATCTGAACGAGAGTGTTGTGTGTATTGCACTCGTTAATGTACTCCCGTCTTTCTCAAAGTCGTGTGTAACTTTAAGAATGACTTGGAGAAACACCGCCCTGGTTACTATGTTTATGTCCATGTAAATGTCTCATTACCATGCATTATGTTTAGTAAATACTTTATCATCAGCATCAACGTCATCATCATCATCATCAACAATATCATCATCGTCATCATCATCGTCATCATCATCGTCATCATCATCGTCATCATCAACATCATCATCAACATCATCATCATCACCATTAATACAGTGTATCCCTACAACATCATCACCATCATCATCACCGCCATCATCATCATCATCATCACCATTAAAACACTGTATCCCTACTACAACATCATCATCACCATCATCACCGCCATCATCATCATTATCACCATTAATACACTGTATCCCTACAACATCATCATCATCATCACCATCATCATCACCATCATCATCATCACCATTAATGCAGTGTATCCCCTACAACATCACCACCATCACAGCCGCCCCTGCTGCAGCCACCACCATCTCCATCCATCCATTACCATCATCATCATCATCATCATCACATGATTTCATACATCGGTCTATTCTGGCTAGTTGCTACAATCTCATGTCAAAATGAAGACAACAATGAAGATGTAGTTGTTAGTGACCAGGATTAGTAAGATAAAGGTGGTTTGGATAATTTGGATAAGGATGATGCAGGTGGTCATGATAGCCAGTTTTGCCACCATCATCAAAATCATCGCAAAGCATCTTTCCTTCTTTATCATCCTCACCACCTTGGCCCAAATCACATCATCATTGTTGCGGTCGTCATTAAGGCTATTCCCATTGGAAAGTCCAACTGCTAAGAACTTACATCAGCCATTCCATGTACAACTGTCACACGATGAGCTGATTAAAGAACAAATATTTTGCTATTATATTTTATATTTTCAATTTTCCAATTTTTTCGGCTATGACTAGTGTGACAATTTACAAGGAATGGCTGATATATGTTACACAACTAAAATATAAATCATATCTAACAATTCCCATATTTATAGTAGCATTTATTTACATTTATTTTCAGAGATACAAAATATTTCTATATAGATATAACTTATCTAAAGGTATAATAATCACAAACAAGAAAGTTGTCGGCTCTCAATAATCGATAATTAATATAATGAGCCGTTCCTATGACAACATTCGTAAAAAGTTAATAAAAACAATTCCAACGTAAACTTGGAGTAATGGATGATTTCTGCATAATGGACAGAAATTCATTTTTTTATGAATTTCCATATGGTTGAATGAAATATGAAAGACAAATCAACAGAGATGTCATCAATATGGATTATGAGATATTAAAACTTGGAAAATAATCACTGCAATGAGGAAAACATGAAATTGTAGACACTCGGAGTGTGGCTTGAAAGTTGAGATCGATTGCAAGATGCAGTTGATAAGCAGGTGCCAATCAAAACCATTTTTTCATTTGCGTCTTAATAGGAATGGAGACCGAGCACGAATGAAAAATGTGCATTTCAATTTGCAACTGATTTGCACTGGATTTGCGATTAATTGCATCTTTTTAGCACAATCCCCATAGTTCAATTTACAAACCAAATGATAAAGTCAACAATGATGTCTTTCACAAGAAATGATGAGAGAAGTGTCAATGTTTAAGCAAGACATATTTGCTGAAAACTGGATACATACACGTATAGGCGAATGGATATTTGTGTTTTGGTTCAATAACTTATGTCACATTCATGAGCAGAGAGGGAAAGAAGGATGAAAGATTTGACAATCTTAATTGTAGAACTATATTCCATTTGCTGCAGAAAATTTTCTACAAGAAATTGACTTTTTTGTCATTGTCATTTTGCTTATGATTAAGATTCTGCCAGGATCGAAAGCTCAGGCTCTTTTTTACTTTATTGAAATTAACTTTTGAATTTTCATATAAATTCCTAAAATTGGCAACAGAAATTTACACATGATTTAGCAAAGTTTTACTATGAATCACAGTTTTAACAATGGAGAAGGTATTTTGGTAATATCATATTTTAGTGAGATACTGTAGAAACAAAGTAAACATTGAAATCTTGACAATGCAAGGAAGGAGAGGATAAATTTACTCCAAAATAAAACCTATAGTAAACCAGAATCAATTATCCGCAATTAATAGCGAAATATTTTTTTCCCCTTTGGCATTTGTAAACAAGAGTCATTTCATCCATGCAAAGCTCAATATGAACAATAATAATAATGCATCTTCTTTACCCAGGGTAACTACTTCAGTTCTTTGAACTGTTCTTCCAGCGGGCCCTGCAATAACATACAGCTGTTATTATCCCATGTTATTCAATAGGCGGGTTTACTTATACATTCAAATTTATGTGCGTTTAACGTAGTTATGTGGTATTCCATCGATCGGTTGATAACAATAAGACTACAATACTTGGAATCCAGTTTGTATACATTACTTGTTGCTATGCCAGGCAAGCCTCGGGCAAGCTTTTGGGTTGTCAAGAACAACCTTTGTGTTAAAGGTATGCATAAAATTTGCATCTATTAGTAATCCCGCCTATTCAGGCATGCAAGCATCCAATGTATGCTGATTTTCCACTCCCTGGGGCGTATTCCAGCAGAGAGCTTTAATCAAAGCATCATGGTCACTTCCAATCATTTCTAAATCTCGATTAATTCACTTAAGTTTACAGAGGAACAAGTTCATAAAAACATATATAAACGAGAACAAATGTATAAATATATTCTGGCAGAAAAGAAAAGGGATGCGTTATTCTCGCATTAACCTGGCAAGTTGCTCTTCTAAAGCTTTGTCCTTTGCTCGTGATTCTGCTTCTTTTGAAGGTAGAGCTCCTCTGTGAGTTGGTGCATCCGCAAGCTGCAGAAAGAGAAACGATGAAGAATGGCGACAGTGGAAAAATAATTATTAGAACATTAGGTGACTTGGCATTTTAATTGGCTTTTGCAAAAGCAAATCCAAAACCGTTGTTTGGCGATTTTGTGTTGTGGGTCAACATACTACGTGAGATTACCAGACATCCACCTGGTCAATCAACAATCGCATAATTACACAAGAATGTAAAATGACAATGGAAAACGGTAGGTCTGTTAGGGGAAGAATGTTCATGCTGGTTGAATTTTGGCTGCTATGTTATGTTGTTCGGAAAGCTAAAGCCTAACAATTTTGAAGAGGAAAATTTGAGAACTTCATCTCTTTCATATCTCGGCTTCAGTTGCGTTGAAATCTTTTATCAAAGCATTTTTCGAGTCTAGTGAGCAGGACTGATCATTTTAATCATAGATATTACTGGTGACTTTTTTTTAAAACGCACACACCAAGAATAGGCACCAGTCATTTAGATAGCTTGGGTTCAAATCCCACCGCTGCCACCACGCCAAGGTTCAGTAAGAGCAGTATTTTACAATACCAAAAATATAGAAATACTCTGAGCGACTTTGAGGTTGTGATTGTACCGCTATCAACTCATAAAACCAAGAGGCCGAAAAACAGTTGGCTAACTTCAACACATATTTGTATTACAGTCAACCCTAGACTAGTCAAACAGCCATATATGGGCGCAGTGCATTAAATAACAAACATCTACAATAATAATAATTATATAGCGCACGTATCCACTCTGCGGAGTGCTCAAGGTGTTTTGCATTATTATTACCCTGGCTTTAGCCGGCGTACACCAGCACACATGGCATTTTGAAGAATAAATATTCCTACCAGGTACCCATTCACCGTACCTGAGTTGAGTGCAGCATAGTGTGGATGAATTTCTTGCTGAAGGAAATTAACGCCATGGGCGGAACTTGAACGGCTGCCCTCTGGTTGAAGGGCGAGAGCCAGGTCCACTACACCATGGCGCCTCCACAATTCAAATACAACAAAGCTAAGGAAAGAAGATGAGATTGTGAACTAACCTTGCCGGCGACCTCAATACCGATCTCATCCAGGACTTGATTGATGATAGCATCTTGTTCTTCTTCTTCATCTGATGCTCCTAGGACATCATCTAATACATCATCCACTGTGGAGGAAGAAGGTAGAAGGAAGAGAGGGTTAAGGCAAGGAGACGGGGGAGGAAGGGATAGTTAGATAGAGAGAGAGAGAGAGGGAGAGAGAGTGTGTGAAAGAGAAGGGAAGTTGGATGGAAAGGGAAGGAAAGAAGAGAAATGAAAAGATGGAAAAAGAAAGAAGAAAAGGAAGAAGAAGAAGAAGAAGAAAGAAGAGAGGGAGAGGGAGAGGTTGAGGAGAGAATACCAGCATAGAGGGAAAGAGAGATGAGTTTCATCACATTAACATAATATCATGATAGGAACTATTTTGGCTTTATCTATTTGCACAGAAATTATGGGAATTACCCTTCTTGAAAGGACTGAACACATCATGTTACATTAACAATTGTAACCAATGGTGGGACCATTTAAAAACAACACAAGATATTCCTCAATGAGAAAATTTTGACAAATTGATGTGTACTGATAAGCACCAAAGTTCCTTAGAATTTCAATCTTCTCACTGCACTGTCAAGCATGGGTGTAGCTTGCATCACATATACTGAGATTGGGGAAGCCAGACTACCCCCTCCTCCTCATTCCACATATTCGTTGATGACCACATAATATGTTCATGATAATCCAAAACTGGATTCTACATGTACATGTACATCAATAAATTGATTTGATTTGATTTGATTTGATTTACACTGAGATTTAGGAAGATAGATTACTCCCTCCTCCTCACAACTACATACACTGAGATTTTGCGTCAAAATATGTTTTCCCTGACAAAAATGAGTAATAAATATGCATAATATGATGGATTCTAGATGAAATCCTAGTTTGACAAAATGAAAAATTATATAAAAACAGCACTTCTCATCTTTCTGCCTATGAATCATTAAATATGTAATAGTTTTATGACTAATCGATTCATGTTTGATAAATGGTCAATACTTACTCATTTCTTCTTTCATCTCCATCTTAGCTGATTCCATATCAAACTGTTTCATTGTTTTCATCACCTTCTGCGGATCCATCTGTTTATTCATCGCTCCCATTGCCTGAAAAACAAAAGAAATATAATCCCCTAGAAGATCATGATTTTAGCGTTTAATAAATCTTGACGATGGTAGATCGTGTATTGTACTTAGCTTCTATGAAAACCATTCAACTGTATTTTAAATTGATTTATCATGAATTTGATTGTGTAAGACTATTATAAAAGACTAACAAAAATACTTTTAACAAATAAGGCATAACTACCCCCCCCCCTAAAAACAAAAACAAAATAGGTAAATATGATGGCTGCTTGTGGATATGGGGTAGATTTTCTGCTCAGAAATAATGAAAAATAGGTTCCTATAAATCTCTAAACTGATCAAGGTTTGCTGATGAGAAATACTTTAAAAATGAATATCAGAAAATCTAATGGCTCTGAAAATTGAAGAGATGATACCATTTGTAATACTTACATGTCGCATTATTGAATTCCTAAGTGAATACATGTACCTTATATCTCTCTACAAGACAGTTATTACAGAGATTTACTTTGGCAACAGCCCATATGGACAGGTGTTTGCCACATATTTCTAGTGTCAACTACAATGGAAATGTCATTTAAGGACTGGTGTATACTAGAGTCTGTGTATGTATCTGTTTGATTGAACTGTGAAATGTAACTGTAATTCATCTTCCAGAATATGATGAATGATTAACGATTGATTTTTAAAGATTTTTTTTGTCATTATTTTCCCTTAGATTTAGCTGTTTTTATCAAACCAGATATTAGGAAATTGAACAATTTCGAAGCATTCCTCACCTTGGCTGTTTTACCCATGGCTTCAGCTGTTGCTTTGTTGGCTACCATAGACTGCAGGGATAAGAAAACAGAGAGAAAACTTTTCGACCAAATGTTCTTTTTTTATGTTATCTGTCTGAAATATTCATACTCTAGATATCATACAATTGAATTAACATATATCCAAGTATTTATGACGCGTGACCATAGACTTTTCAGCAAAGTTCAGTCTAACTTTTAACCTAATTATCATCGATCGATATTCTAAAACCGTAAATCAATTGAAAAAGGGGATGTTGCAAGTAAGCTGTGATCAATTGAAAAATAGGACTATTTTGAAAAATAGTGAGCTAATTCAAGAATTAGCTTACTACTTTGCTCGCATTTTGCACAGGTAAGACGGGCTCGGGTTTATTTGCCGTAGGATGTTTCTCCATCAAGGTCACACCAGCCCATCGCATTGGTTTTCCCATGATCAATCTGGTTTAATTGCCTGTAGTGCTAAAGTAAAGGTGGGGTTTATCAATCTTGAGCTTAATCATCGAGGAGGGCAGTTTTCATATCAAGATTTTTCTGAAGTGGGATAGTGCATATACGACTACTGAATCTAGAGCTTAATCAAGAAGAGGGCTGACCAGGCTAACATCTCGAGATCAAGGAAACTCGAAATAGTGCAGCATCGGGTTTACAGAAGTTTTCTATTTGTACTCACCTTCGTTTTAGCATTTACTGATGAAATAGTTGCACTGGCTCCATATAACCTTACTTTTTGTTTCCTTAGCTGGACGAGTTGTTTGGCTAAAATTGCACACGCCTGAAGTGAGAAACAAAGATGTGAAAAGGTAAAAAAGTAGTTTCTCGTCAATATGTTCATATTTTTTTACCACATTTCTGTTGCAGAAGTGCAATTTAGGCCAAATTGCACTTTGAACAGTATATCTATTTCAATGGAGCCAAGCTGCCCTATTTACACGGCTCTGGCGCCATACACGTATGTATGCCACAAATAAAAGGGTGTTGCTCGAAAGTTGCTATTGAGTGCAAATCAACTGTAAATCAGTAGCAAATTGAAACGCATAACTTCTTCCATGCACAGTCTGCACTTCTAATAAGACGCACATGAACCAATGATTTTGACTGGGATGTACTTATCAACTGCAATTTGCAATCAATTTCAACTTTCTACCAACACTTTGTACGACATTTTAAGAAGGTGTTCTTGAAAATACATCAGACATCAATGTCTTAATATATAATTTATACCCATATAAAAGACAAGATATACAGCTGTACCCATGTGATTTCCATCTGCCTCAAGATTTGTGGAGATGTATCGAATACCGAGTATGTCTTTCCACAGTATTAGGTAAACAATTCTTTTATACATTCAAATCCACTTATAAATGAATATTCATTCAAACTGAGAGAATTCATGACAGAAAACAATGTTAATATGCTTGCAATCGTGTATTCTTTGAAATTGTAGGAAAAGAGATACCTCTAGGTCACGTTCATTTTTGTGTTGTTACATTCCATGAAGTGCATACAATACTCAACGCTCAAAGAAATTATATTTTCTCAATATTTACCTGTTTATTACCCTGTTTTGCAGCTTTCTTTATTTCCATTTCCTAGGAAGAATAGGTACAACAAAAAAAAATATGCAAAATAAAGGTAAAAAGTTTATAAGATTGGTAATAATTTGGCACCTCAAGGAGAGTTTGGTAGTCCACAATATATTCCAAGTATATTTTATCCATTTAAAATTATTACCATCAGTTCTGTGATTGCTTTACATATACCTTATCCTTTAACAACAGGTGAAATTCAACTCGGTGAAAAATTTCAGTCTTTAATCTTTAGAATGCAATCTCTAAAATAAGGTCCTCAGAAATTTGAAAATAACCACTGTAATAAATCAACAATATTTTTAACAAATTAAAAATAACAATGGTGTTATGAAAATCACGAGTGGTGCGAAAGAAAAATTATGATAATTTTTCATTTGCTAAAAGTACAAAAGCGATCACACGTATAAAGTCAAGTTTATAAACAACTACTAGTACTTTTTGCTTATTTCAGTCCTTATTCTGAAGAGCAAATGCCATTCTCTGGTCATCCCTGATTAAACCGAAGTTTTCAGAATTATTTTTCTTCAGAAATAATGGGTGTTACTTTGTGTGCTAGAGAATGCACTATTAATTAAGATGTCTTTTGATATTGCCCATTAAAGAATTTAGCTAAATGCAGAAATGACAGGAAGTGATCTTACTAATTTCTTTTCATCTCGTTCTAACTTCAATCTGTCTCTGTCAACTCCACGCTGGGTTTTCTTGAGTTCCCTCTCCGTTTTTCTCATAACCTCTGGAAAAATATGCAAAAAATTTGTTATCATGGTTATCGAAAAAAAAAATTCCGACAGCTATGAGATGTGGAAAGCTTTATACTGTTGTTAGGGCTACAGATGCATGGATAATAAACAAAACAAAACAAACCAAAACAAAACAAACTTACAAACAATCAGAGTAGCCATTAAAACCAAAATAAAAACAATGAATTTACATGTTGTAGGTTACATTTAAATTTAAATCAATATTAAGAGTGACAGAAATATTGTGTTATCATTATACAATAATCTTGTTATTTACACTCAGCTATATATGTCTGAAGAGGTAAGTTAGGCTCCTCAAATGAGCTTCTCTCTTTGTCTGAACATTTATTACTTCGACTCTGTCCGAGACTGCCGAGTTTGACTTTTTCATTTAATTGAAGCTAAACAATTCTCACTCATCATTCATTTACTTAGTAAAAGCCATGCATAATAATATATACTTTATCATTTTTAGTAAAGTTGTGACATTGAAATTAAGATTTTAACGATAAAAACCAGATAGTCTGATGAGAACTCAGGCAGCTGCAGTCCGGTACCCCACCACCGGTCTTTGCTGGTTTAGCCCCGCCGGAGCACCCGGCGACCGAGTGGACATTATCCTGCTCTTGTCGTTGAATTCCGCCCAGTGCGTTACTTCCTTCGGATTTGCCATTAAATTGACGGTATATAAATCAAATTATTGGGAGAAAATGAGGGAACATTTACCTTTATCTGTTGGCTTTTTAAAAAGCGACATCTTTACAGTTTCTTTCTAGAGCAAACGATGGTATAGATGTGTTTTTCGGAAGTAGATCGGACCAAGATTCAGTGTAAACAATGGCTAGGTGACCAAGACATCTAAATTACAACTCGCTCACATACAATTCAGTCATCCATAGAAAAGGATCGACCTAATGGTTAAAAGTCCAGCTACTCTTTGCTGGAAGACCCACTGGAATATCGAGTTCTGTTATTGAAATCGACTTAAAAAATGTTATTCTCAGATTTGAGGAGAAACATTAATCATGAAGTATCCTTCTTTTTATCCTAGATCAACTTGTTTGAAACAAAGAATGAACTAAAATTCACCAGAATGAATTTTGTATGAGGCCGAATAATAGTTGGTCGATCATCTGAGTCACAGTCAGGCTCGATTGTTTCGGTTTCTATTTTTAGATACATAAACACGAATGTCAGATGACGTAATTTCCCCTCTTCTCCCTGTTTGATATTTTGCTGACAAAATTTTATGCGTGAAAATGTCAATGTATTGCCCGCAATCCCAGCTTATATTGCAGGAAGAACTTCAAAGTTATGAGTGATTTTGAAAATGGGAGATTGTTTTAGGATGCTGAGTTAGGACTATGCCTGGGTGAAAATTTTTTTAAAAGTCGATTGAGATTTTCACTGCCCTGCGTAGTCCGGGTTATAACTGAGGAAGGGGTCACCCGAAGAGGTAGAAATTTTCATGTGGGTAATCTAGACTAGTTTTTCATGCTGAACAAGAATATATGAGGTAAACGGGCTGTATCCTGAAGGTTAATGCGTGAGGGCGCTTTTTTCAAAATGGCCGCCATATCATGACCGC
>BQKZ01000983.1:62215-73939 GCA_036244855.1 Temnopleurus reevesii
GGGGGGGGGGGTGAAGGATGAAAGCTTATTAAGCGCATTAAACGCTCTCAATTCCGAAAGAAAGACTTTATCAGAAAAAATGAAGCCGGGGGCCTTTTCCCGGCATCGCTTACCCTCTTAACCGGCATTTGAGGTGCGTGTGTCTGAAAACAAACGCAGTTAATTGTCTGCAGTGAAATTGCTAGAAAAAAAATGTCACTTTTATTAAAAGCATCAACGAATAGATCAAACATTGTTATAATACAAAGCTACTTTAGCTTCTAGGCCTACATCATTTTCAAATTTTAGAAAACCTCTACCATGGTTAACCCATAATAGGCCTACTTAAAGACCAGAGTTTGAGCAAAATTAACTAGGCTTTAATGGCGGGCTTGATATACATATAACATGAATACAGATGACTGAATATCGAATTCCCTCTCGTTACCATAATAAAAAAAACCACTACATATTATTTGTCCGCCCCTCCCAAGACGGTAGTAATGCAGGGGGTTGGAAATGTGATGACGACATGTTGTGTGTCGTTGTCTCATTTCACTTCATTGATTTACACAGTTTACTTATGTACCTGACAAAAATATATCTTACATCGATGCATAAAATCTCCCTAAGTTATTGAGAACCTGTATCCAGTTAACACGATATAAAGTATTTTCGAAAAGTTAAGTCGAACGCAATTTCAATGCTCCTGTGTAATGCTAATGAATTCGGTACCGGCATGCCATTGTTGTGTCTGCACAGTTGAATACACGGTGTCCGGACCTATTGTCTGCGTTTCAAGAGTGAACATCAAATTTACAATTTGAATCACGTTTTAAGGAATTTTGTTTGACGAAGTATCATTAACTAATGTTAATTATACCAAAATTTTCACTATCTGAGTTCATCCTTATTCAATTTTCAGACACATGCGTACGAGCTTTATTTCTGTGTTCTTGGCGATTTTGTGTATCAATGAAGGGAATATTTTCGTCATATACGTAAACTGTGTAAATCACTCAGGTGAATCAAAACAATGGCAGACAACATGTCGTCTTTAAAGGGAAACCAACCCTTGGAATTATCGTGCTCTCGTGATATGAAGAAAAATTAGATGAAAAAAATGTAAAAAATTCAGCAAAATCGGACAACCCGTTCAAAAGTTATGGATTTTCAAAGTCACAGAGATATGACGATCCCTATACCGCTCATGGGGATCCGTGCAATAGGCAAATTAGACGAAATCTGTGACGTCATATCGGACAACTCCTCATTCACTCTGTACACAAAACTTCTTAATTTCTCCTTTTTCTCAGAAAAGTCAACAAAATGCCTATTTTCGAGTGGCATTTCTGTATTGAGTATGCATGTTTTTTTTTTTTTAAAAGATTCATGCTGCACCCTTACTCCAAATTTTACATTGATCAATATTATTTTTAAATGTGATGTACAAAGTAAATGAGGAGTTGTCCGACATGACGTCACAGATTCCGTCGGTTTTGCCGATCGCACGGATCCCCATGAGCGGCAATGATCGTCAAATCTATGTGACTTTGAAAATTCAAAACTTTTGAAAAGAAGAACGGGTTGTCCGATTTTGCTTAAATTTTCACTGTTTGTTCATTTGATTTTTCTTTATTCAATGCGAGCACGATGATTCCAGGGGTTGGTTCCCCTTTAAGTTTTTCATCCCCCGCAACGTTGTCTCTCCCGGCCGTATTTGGGAGAGGTGGACAAAAAGATTTAACGTGAATAATATTTGTGCAATAGCGAAGTTGAGTGTAATTTTCAATCATCTGTACCTGTATTCTCCGTCAACTAAGTTCTCGATTGAGGCCTGTAGGCATGTGCTGCGAATTCGGTCAAGCTGATCGAGGACTTTATTATAAATATTTTGATCGGACAAATTTACGTTTACTGAATTCTTATATTCCCATACGGTAGACTTTGTACTATGGCCACCCGATTCCAGTAGCCAATGGGTGAACTGNCCCCCCCCCCCCCCCACCCTTCCATTACCCCCCTAACCGGCATTTGAGGTACGTGTGTCTGAAGACAAATGCAGTTGTCTGCAGTGACATTGCTAGAAAAAATGTAACTTTTTATTAAAAGTATCAACGAATAGATCAAACATTGTTATAAAACAAAGCTACTTTAGCTGCTACATCATTTTCAAATTTTAGGAAACCTTTACCATGGTTACCCATAATAGGCCTTGAGCAAAATTAGCTAGGCTTTAATGGCGGGCTTGATATACATATACCATGAATACAGATGACTGAATATCGAATTCCCTCTCGTTACCATAATAAAAAAAACCCACTACATATTATTTGTCCGCCCCCTCCCAAGACGGTAGTAATGCAGGGGGTTGGAGATGTGATGACGACATGTTGTGTGTCGTTGTCCCATTTCACTTCATTGATGTACACAGTTTACAACTTATGTACCTGACAAAAATATATCTTACATCGATGCATAAAATCTTCTTAAGTTATTGAGAACCTGTATCCAGTTGTATATAATGTGCTTAGATAACTGATGAAAGATAGATATGGATATAGTTTTATGCATATCCTTGCATAAATCGGGCCGAAAATATCTAATAATGCGATCACTTTTCTATACAGAATTTGCCGGTGTTGCTAATTTATTCACCAATCAGCACTTCCATTGTTCATTGAATATGCGCCTCCTAGGAATTTCTATTCAATCCCTCTTTGTCATGCTTGTACGCGATATTCATCATCATCGCTTCATGATTTACTTTACATTTTTGGCAGATTATCTTGCTCTGTCATATCTGTCCTGAATAAATTACGACGGCTCGTTTCAAGAGTGAACATCAAATTTGCAATTTGAATCACGTTTTAAAGAATTTTATTTGAAGAAGTATCATAAACTAATGTTAATTATACCAAATCTTTCAGTATCTGAGCTCATCCTTATTCAATTTTAGACACATGCATACGAGCTTTATTTCTGTGTTCTTGGCGATTTTGTGTATCAATTTTAGCCTGGGGAAATGCTTCCAAGACAAAACTTGAATCCATACTTAAAATTCAAAAGAGAGCTGTTAGGACAATTTCTTCCTCTGACTTCTTGGCACATACAAATCCTCTATTTTCTTCAAACAAACTGCTGAAAGTATCAGACTTATATTATTACTTTGTTGGTATTTTTATGTATCAGCTTAATACAAATGAATTACCAAGTGTATTTTCAAACATGTTTGTTAGAAATCAAGAAATACATTCCTACCCAACCAGACAATTGCATAATTTTCACCTTTCCCCAGTGCGTACTGTTCTTGCCCTCAAAACAATTACCTACACAGGACCCTCCTTTTGGAATGACTTAGACACTGATATAATTCAATCGCCCTCATTGTATTCCTTTAAGCGTAGGCTTAAAGAGTTTCTTTTACAGCCGTATGCTTGTACATAAATGTAGGTTTACGCTTTGCTCGAGTGACCACAATGTAGATTCGTTATTACAATTGTTTCTCACTTGATTCATGTCTCTTCATTGCGTTAGGAGTTTAAATCGATAACTATTTTCCTGGGAACCTATGTTGTACAAGCTATGCTTCTAAATAGGTTCCTCATATTTCACGTGATTGCATTTCTTTGTCAAACACTAATTGTTATTTTTGTCATTATGTTTAATTTGATGAGTTCAAGATCAATATTGTTTTTTTGTGGAATGTGAAACAATAAAACAAATGTAGGGACAATTCCACATGAGAAAATGATCCAAAATGTAATTCCGTTACCACTGTTTCATGGAGTTTAAAGACCAAACAGAAGAAGTAAACATGAAACATCCTTTCATATGGTGCAAAGGTACTAATGCCGTCACCCGAAACACAAAATCTGTCAGATTTCTTATTTGCTTGGATACCAGCGATGTATTATGAGTCGGTAACGGAATTACTCTCTGGAAATTCGGTTACCGAATCACATTAGTACCTCTGCGCCATATAAAAGTATTCAAACTGATTAAGATCGTACACGTATAGCACAAAGGAATAAAATAAGAGCCCAAAATCTCTGATTTGTAATTCCGTTACCATGGAATTGCCCATAAGTGTGTAAATCACTCAGGTGAATCAAGACAACGGCACACAACATGTCGTCTTTAAGTTTTCACCCCCCACAAAGTTGTCTCTCCCGGCCGTATTTGGGAGGGGGTGAACACAAAGATTTAACTTGAATAATAAGCTCGTGCAATAGCAAAGTGGAGTGTAATTTTCAATCATCTGTACCTGCATTCTCCGTCAACTTAGTTCTCGATTGAGGCCTAATGTAGGCACGTGCCGCGAATTCGGTCAAGCTGATCGAGGACTTTATAATAAAAATTTACGTTTACTGAATTCTTATACATGAATTCTTATACATGTACAGTAGACTTTGTACTATGGCCACCCGATTCCAGTAGCCAATGGGTGAACTTCTAGCTTTTTATTGTTATTGAATATAGAATGGATGAGAGTCACCTCCAACACCCCAAACGGCCTCCCATGTAGTGAGGTCATTCTTTTATTCAACCATAAATCATTTTATAGTGACAATCGTTCAAAGGTTTGTGATTTTACTGATGTACTCCATATAAAGCAATCAAATTTTTACCCCATACAGAAATGAACTTTCATTATGAAGTATCAAACTATGATTTAAAGAACGTTAAAACAAGACGGAGACCACACAAAACATAATAATACGCTTGTTGATTTTTCCCTCACACGTCTTTTATCCTTTTCTCTGCGATATCATGTCGGAAATTAAGCAAGTTAAAGTTGCGTTGTGGTGTGTTCCACGCTCCTTGTCAACTGTCTTCGCAAAATGCATGAGTGCCATCGACGAAATGGAAGTCTACATGGAGCTCTACACGTATGCAGCGGCGGTGAATGGCATATTCAAGACGAAGGCAGGCCGAGAACTTCCGAAGAGGCTCGAAGGGAACGAAGCCGACTTCGAAGAAGCGAAATCTTTGACCAAAGGTGCTGTGATTCCCCGAAGAATATCGTAAGTATATACATTATCACATCAAAACGGAAAAGAAATCATGATTAGAACAGTAAGATATTACTTTTAGAAAAAAATGGTAAACATTCGAATCATTTGTCCCGTATCTGAAAACCCTTCTCATGCTGAAAAGGTATTTTGCTTTTTACGAATCTGTTCACGAAGAACCTGAAAATGTTGTAAAGTGGCTGTTTTATTATTTTTACATTTTGTACTTTCCATGGGTCAGGTTCAAAGGATACAAAATCTGCCCTAGCCTTTTGAAAACGTGGATTTACAAACAAGGATGATAATGGTATAGATGATGATGATGAATGATGATCATTCCGAGCGAGATCCTCGACCAATCTGCCAATTACTAAGCTATGACGCCAAACCGTTAATGATGCAAAGCAATGGGGGAACCTTTTAATGTACAACATTGCACTCTTTTTATGAGTGAACATTATTTGTGTTTTTTTTTTGCAAAATACATGGCCCGTATACTGATATCAGGTTAAACTTAAACTTGAGTCTAAATCTGTGGTTTAAGTATGGGTAGCCCAAAGGACCAAAACTTTATTTAAACTGATTATTTCTTATGTTTACTTCTCTCTTTTCCCATGCTCTTATAATGTAGAAAACCATTGAAGTATTCATTACAAGACAGTTTTTAATACTATGAGTGCCAAATGTGGTGGTGAATTAAAGGTCCACTATAATGAAAATACAAGTTGATCTGTATTGATGTATTATACCATTATCAATACCCTTTTCACTGAAAGAGAGTCCAAATGTGTTTCATATATTTAATAATATTTTATCTTCATTTTTATGTTGGCTTAGTTGGGAACGCCCCTAAAAATTTCTTTCAAATGTCAATCATGTTGTGACATCACAAGAGTCAAGTTTGTTCACCTTTCTAAATCATGTTTCAGAGCTGGTTCTGTAAATAACAAAAGGAAATATGTAGATCAATGCAGGGATTTCAATTCAGGTGATTGCCCATGAAAGGGAATTGGAATGCGCAATCACCTGAATTGAAATACCTGCATTGATCCACATATTTCCTTTTGTTATTTACAGAACCAGCTCTGAAACATGATCTAGAAAGGTGAACAAACTTGACTCTTGTGATGTCACAACATGATTGACATTTGAAAGAAATTTTTAGGGGCGTTCCCAACTAAGCCAACATAAAAATGAAGAAAAAATATTATAAAATATATGAAACACATTTGGACTCTCTTTCAGTAAAAAGGGTATAGATAATGGTATAATACATCAATACAGATCAACTTGTTATTTCATAATAGTACCCCTTTAAAAACCGACTGTTACAGATTTAAGCCTCTTTTGGCTTCCCATACTTAAACCACAGATTTGAACTCTAGTTTAAGTTAAACCTGATATCAGAATACGGGCCCATGTGTTTAAAAGTTGTGGAAGTTGTGGGATTCGAAATCGTGCCATGAAGGAGCGCATCATTCCAAGGCAGACGATTTATTCAATTTCAATTCAATTCATTTATTTTCACTTCATCATGAATAATACAAAGTATAATGAACATTTACAAAAAAAATTGAATAAAACTCTTTATAACAAAAGTATAATGAACATAAAATTGACAATTATTGTACAAAGCAGTTAACATACAAAGTAAAAAAATACATTTTATGGAGTGGAGGGGTCCGCTAAAAAGCAATGCTTGTATAGTGCGAACCCCTCAAAGAAAGTAAATGAACAATAGGAACTCATAATCAGAAATGAATTACAAATGTATATACATTTACAAAAATTGGGTTCTAAGATAAAAAAAGAAGACCATCAGTACAAGACGAGAAAAGCAAGGGACGCTGCTAATAAGGACAGAATAAAAAGAGAAAACATTAGGAGAGCATGCGGAGCTTGTGAAATGTGTAAAAAAATAATAACAAATATAGGATTTATCAACTGAGCTGCTCACTGCTTTCAACCAATGGATGGATTCCCAAAACATCAAGCATATACTCACCCATCCGTCAGCCGTGCCTATTCCTTTCCAATAAAATAATTATATCAAAATATTCACTCGTGGCTAGTGACAATTCTATGTCATTCCTCGCTCATTAAAAGCTGATAGACTTCTCAATCGGTAAATCGTCTGAAATAATAATAATAATAATAATAATAGTGGCTACTTGTATAGCGCACAGGTCCACCTTTCGGTGCTCATGGCTTAGGGACCATTCATGGTGAGGGTTCGAACCCTGCAGCTAGTTGTGGCTATTTTTAGAAACTTGCAGACTGAGAAAAAAAGAGCAGTAACGCACCTTTTTGAAAGAAATACAATAATTGCACATTTCTTTTTTTCTAAGTGTGTCCCGCAGCTGCTACCTGTAAACAAAAGTTTGGCAAAATTGCACCAATCGCAGGAGCAAATCCAGGAGCTATATTTGACAAACAAGGGGGCGCCACTGAAAACTTGACCATCCCTCTGCTTGACTGACAAGCAAACAGGCGCCTATCCAAATCCTCATATCCAATCGGCCAACACCCTTTAGCCAATTTAGGGGCAGGCAGAAGAAAACCACAAAGGGAACAATGATTAATGCGACTCCAGGGGACAGTTAAAAATGGCTTGGGTTGGTATACCTGCGCTGCGGGTTCGATCCCCAGTCCCGTCTTTCGGGTGGTGACGTTAAAGGTCGGTCCTCTTACTCTCTTCTTCTCCTGGCGTAAACATTCACATTTGAATGATACATGCCGTAAAACTCCAATCTCTCTCTCTCTAGATCTCGCGAGCTGGCTGCAGCTGCAGCCATCCTCAATGAGATCGAAGCACAACTGCTGAGTAATATACTTAATATAATTACTAGAAGCTGTGTTTCAACCGAAATGTTTTCTATATTGGTTGAGCCCTAATTACCAATCCATATCAGAACAGTAATAATTGTGTCTTCATTCGTATGTTCCTTTTATCTTCCAGGTGCCATGACATCAAAAGCGACCTCGAAACTACATCCAGTAAGTACGTCTTCATCAAGGAGATGACGTTCATCATCGATCATGTCCAGGAGTATCTGCCTCAAGGTTTCAAATACGTCTTCCTCACCAGGGAACCTTCTAGAGTCTATGCTTCATATCGAAAGGGTCAACAGAAACTGGAATACATGACAGAAAATGTCGTTGGAGAAATCGATATAATACGTAACGATTTTGCTCAGGTACGACCATTGACGTGGTATGAGAAGCAGCATCAGCTCTGGAAATACGTCAAGGAAAACCTTGATCCCAATCCCGTCATCATCGACGCTTTCGATCTCTGTTCCCAGCCAGGCAAGATCTTAAAGGGCTTCTGCGATGCCGTCGGGTTCCCATTCAGCGACAACCTCCTGCAGTGGTCACCGACCACAACATTCCCAAGGAACTTTGTAACGGCCGGAGAGATCCTGAATTCGGCATTCTACTCGACAGCGCTGAACAGCACACAATTCACTCCACCAGCCGAGTCTGGACAAATGCCACGTGATCAGCTTACCGATGATGTCATCTGTTGCGTTGACCATTCCATGCCGTTTTACCAAGAGATGTACAAAAACAGGCTTATCGTATAATTATTTCTGTACTAGTTTTTATGATTCTTGGCAATATGTGTAAATATTGTCATTTGTGATGATTAATTTCAATTGAAACTTTTAATATAAATAGGTTTCATTATTAAAGAAATTAATTAAGAAAAAAAAACAGCATCATCGACCAATGATAATTATATATAATAATACATCTTCATTAATACGGCGTTTAATAAACATGTTCTCTAAGCGCTTTTCAAAGTAGTAGTCCAAAGAATTGTAATAAAATGAACTGTACCGTAACACCTTTGGAATCAGTTAGAGTAATAATTAGTGTCAGACTATGGGCTTTGAATGTCCTTTCACGTAATACATGCACGACTCGAAAGAAACATTGGTCTCTTGCTCAGTTAGAAAGTTTTATTCATTTCGTGTTTTGCAGAAGAAATATCGAATTAATTATAATTTACCATATTTTGTAGGTCTCCTATTAGTTATAACGATTGCTATTGTTTTCCTGAATCACAATTTTCGCTGTTTTATTTCAATTTCCTTGTTGTTCGTAATACAAGTAACACGTTTCATTTCAAATGCAATTATTTTACATGCCGATTAATATCTTAAAGACCAGAGCTTGGGCAAAATCAACCATAACTATGATGTATTATTTTGTATTTGCAAAATTCTTTATTTTCCTTGTAAAATGATTTTGTATTTTTCCTGTGAAAATGAAATAAAAATGAAATGAAAAAAAAATGAAATGAACCAAGCTTCAATAGAAGGCTTGATATACATATAACATAAATACAGATGACTGAATATCGAATTCCCTCTCGTTACCATAATAAAAAGCACTAAATGTTATTGTCCACCCCATCCCAATATGGTAGCAATGCAGGGGGTGGAAATGTGATCACAATGGTGATGACGACATGTTGTGTGCCGTTGCCTCGTTTCACTTGATTTACACAGTTTACTTATGTACCTGACAAAAATAGATGTTCCATCGATGCATCAAATCGCCTATAAGTTATCCAGTTAAAAATCATATATGATGTGCTTAGATAACTAATGAAAGATAGACCTGGGTATAGTTTTATGCACACCCTATCAATTATATTGCATAAATCGGGTCGAAAACACCTGATAGTGCGATCACTTTTCAACAGAATTTGCTGGTATTGCTAATTTATTCACCAATCAGCATGCACTGCCATTGTTCATTGAATCTGCGCCTCCTAGGAATTCTATTCAACTCCCGCTTATCATGCTTGTACGCGCTATTCATCACGATCGCTTCATTATTTACGTTACATTCTTGATAGATTATCTTGCTCTGTCATTTCTGCCCTGAATAAATTACGACGGCTCATTTCAAGAGTGAAAATCAAATTTACAATTTAAATCACGTTTTAAGGAATGTTATTTGACGGAGTATCATGAATGTTAGTTATACCAACTCTTTCACTATCTGAGCTCATCCTTCTTCAATTTTCAGACACATACGAGCTTTAATGTTTGTGTTCTTGGCGATTTTGTGTATCAATGTAGGGACTATTTTCGTCATGCACATAAATAAACTATGTAAATCACTGAAGTGAATCAAGACAGCGGCACACAACATGTCGTCATCAAGTTTTCCTCCCCCGGCCCGCAAAGTTATTGAGCCCGGCCGTGTTTGGGAGGGGTGGACAAAAGTTTTAAACTGAATTTGTGCAATAACGAAGTTGAATGCAATTTTCAATAAACTGTACCTGTATTCTCCATCAACTTATTTCTTGATTGATGCATAATGTAGGCATGTGCGAATTCGGTCAAGCTGAGGACTTAAAGCCCCGGTCACATAGGACCCCGGAAGCAACACGATTCACCCCGACTCGTTGTTCTGAGGCAATCAACTGCCTCTGCTCTGAACAAAGAGTCGTGTTGAATCGTGTTGCTTTCGCGGCTCTTTGTGACCGGGGCCTAAACGCAGGATACTAACCCGACCGGGAAAGGGAATATCATCAATTTCCTTATCATTATCATATCATCTGGAAATCCGTGATTCGTGTCAATAAAGCTGTAAATAATTCCAAGAAATTAATTAGAAATGGTTTTGAGTGAACTTCAAAATCCAAGGGATTAAATTTCAACACTTGAAATTCATTTTCAACTTTACCATGATGGTGTAACACCTAAGACGGTGCAAAATTTAGCATATTATCATGCTTTGCTGTGATCAGTGTGAAAATGTTGCTGTTGAATGACAATGTAGTGAAAACTCATCGAGATTTTTAAGACAATGCCGGATTAAGAAGCACCATTAAAAACTAGCATTCCACCTCAGTTGCAAAAAAAAAATAGATAAATAAAAATAAATGACGGTATCCATTGCCAGATTGGAGACGATACTCTTCACTCTTAAAATAGTTGGGCAAAAAATTGCCCAACCTTTAACCAACACTGAGCAACATGCTGTCCACTAAATTGTTGGTTAAAACTTGCCCAACTGATGCTGGGTAATCAGTTTGCTAAGTGGTTGGGCAAATTGAATTGCCCATCAGTTGGTGACCCATCAGACTTTACCAAACTCTACAATTTCCCCAACAATTGGTTATATTTGCAGTTGGGCAATTACCAATTTTACCCAATTATATATTGCCCAACCTCCCGTTTGCTCAACTTTTTAGTAAGGTTAGTGTTGGATAATGGAACTCCCAACCAGATTTTACCCAACTATCAGTTTACCCAACTTACCAAACTTCCATATATTGGGTAACAATTACTCAACAATTTTTCACAAATTCACTTGTCCAAATCTCCAATCAACTCATATGTTGGGTAAAAATCGTTGACGTCGTTGCTACCACCTCGCTTTTTCTCTCCTCCTCTCTCTCTCTCTTTCTCTCTCGCGCGCGCTCTCTCTCTCTCTTTCCACCTTCTTAGTTTGTTATTACAATCGATACAGACATGATCAGATCAACGAAAATCGCGATTTCGAATTAGCCCACCCCGAGAGTCGAACCCGTAGCATTGAGCATAGTAAACTGATGCTCTACCGCTGATCCACACGAACCGGCGATGAAGGCTTGGGGACACCAAAGACATAAATAGTAACTTACCAAACTTCCATATATTGGGTAATAATTACTCAACAATTTCTCCACAATATTCACTTGTCCAACTCTCCAAACACTCATATG
>BQKZ01000984.1:892-11088 GCA_036244855.1 Temnopleurus reevesii
CCCCCCCCCCCCCTCCCTCCCCCTCTCCTTACAACTTCATTTGATCATGTAAACACGATATAAACTATTTCCGTAAAATAAAGTGGGTCATGGGATAATAGATTTTGTACACCATGTATTGAACTGTGTGGACACAACAATTACAAGCCGGTTCCGATTTGACTGATACTATCCTTTGTAATACTATTCAAATCAGAACCGGCTTGTGATTGTTGTCCACTACATGGCGTCTGGATCTACTGTCCCTTTTTTATTTTTTATTTTTTATTTGTCGTTTTATTTAAACAGGGTAGCCCTTTCAGTTCATAAAAAAAACTGCTCGACCAAGGGGCCCTCGACCAAGATAGATAGATAAATAGATAGATAGATAAATGGTTTATTGAATAAAAATCATTGCAGCTAATAGCTAAATTGTGATTTAAATTTACAAAGTAAAACATAAATAATATGCAACATTGATAAAAGGACATATGGAGTATAAAAATCGTGAGAGGTACAAGGTAAATGGGAGCATGAAACGCAGATAAAAAGGATACATACACACAAACATAAAGGCACGCATACACACATTCATACACACATCCAAAAGGACATATAAGCGTACATCATTTTAGCCGTATTCACACCATTCACGTTATTACACAATCTACACCAATATCCCCCTAACATCTTGTACACACACAGTCAGACACACACACACTCACAGACACACACACACACATACACACACCTTATCTTTATCTCTCTCAGACACACATACTCACACTCTCTCCCCGACTTTCTTTCCCCCTCTTCATACTCGAGGGGCCATCACCAACTTTATTTTACGGAAATGGTTAATATCGTGTTACTTGTTGTTATTCCTGAGTAAATGCTGCTTTTGCCTATACCATACCTCGAAATATAGGTTGTTGATGATTATTGTTGGGGGGTGGTAAAAAAAATCCAATGGGACAAATATGCATCTCGTTTATTTTGCGGCCATATATTGGATTTCAAAATGGTCGTCATTCAACAAATCACCCCAAAACACACAAACACTCACGCACCTGCATATATACTACCACAATTATCAAAACAAGCAAATATCAGTCAAACAAACACTTTCGAGTGCTGGATGACAAACGCCGCAAGACTAAGAAGGCGTGAATGATTACTGGAGCGCGGTCATTTCCTCGAGGGAATTCAAAAAAACTGAGGCCGACAAAAAACAATCAGGGCATCAATAATGATCTTATATATGGCTATAAATAAATAGATAAAATCCATAAAGTGTCGTGTTGGCCATATTCCCCATTGATTTTTGAAATATGGAGGGCATCAGTTTTAGGCTATAATGTCACTTCCATCGGGGAATGCGCTTTTAAACCCTAATCCCCTTTTAGGATCTTTCGGGTGCTCTTCAACAAAATCGCAATCTGAGATCGACTTATTTATATGAAGTAAAGAATAAGTGAAAGTGCTTTTCCCAAAATAAACTAGCCCTTATATGTCCTTTATAGATATCTTCATACATGTACGTGTATCCGTTTGTTAAAATATATTTTTAAAGACAGCTTTAGTAATACTGCACCATTTCAATGTTCTTTAGTAATGCTATCTGAAACACAAAAATAACAATTTGACGCTTGCGCTTTTTAACGCATATATTGACTCTGAAGCGTGGCTTGCACAGATAATATTTTGACAAATGATATTATGATCTAAATGATTAATGTGTTAATGGATTAGTTTCCCATCGCAATCAAATGTTTATCAAGTTATATGATTGATTATTGAAATACACTATAAGGATCGTGAAGCCGTTACCCTTGGTGTATAAAGCAAATCATTATCATTATTATTAGTAGTAGTAGTAGTATTAGTAGTAGTATCATTATTATTGTAAATATCATTATCATTATTGTCGTTTTTATCATCATTATTATCTGTAAACGTCTTCCACCTCCCTACCCCAGACAAACCCATTACTTAGAGGATAAAGCATGATCAAATTTGTACCACTGCAGATCACTTATAGCCATGATAATGAATTCTGAAGTAGAATATTTCGTAGGGGAAAAATCCATCTTTTGATCAATCTGGCGCTAAAAGCACACCCGCCATATCATGGGTTTGATATTTATATATCGATCTCTCGCCATGATTTCCTAAGTCTTCGAGAGCATGAGGATAATCAATGCAAAACACACTCGAGCGTTCGTCCTATCTGATTTCACAATCATCGATTTCCAAATATCAGACGGCACATATTCTTTTTTTTTCCTTCTAGCCCCTTTTCATTATTTTCGAGACCTTAAGCCCCGGTCACATAGGGCCCCGGAAGCAACACGATTCACCCCGACTCTTTTTTAATTCACAGTTAACTGCCGCAGAACAACGAGTTGGGGTAAATCGTGTTACTTCCGGGGTCCTATGTGACCGTGGCTTTACCAGTTTCGCAAGGATCTACGGGCTTTTTGTTGAGGATTACGCAAACTATTCAGTAAGGACCTACGCAATTTTTTGTCAGGCCATAGCATAGCTGCCAAGTAGGCGCTTCTGCATTTAGAAGAATAAATTCCTGCCAGTACCCATTAACCTCACCTGGGTTGAGTGCAGCACACTGGGTAAATTTCTTGCTGAAGGAAATTAACGCCCTGGGAGGGATTCGAACCACCGACCCTCTAGTTAAGAAGCGAAAGTACAAACCACTACATCACGACGCTCCCATATAATAACATTAAAACAAGAGAAAGGCAGCGGAACAATATTTTTTTCGAAAGGATCTAAATACGTAAAACAAAATTGAATTTATGCTGGCATCCTCTTTGTCTAAAACTGCAGGCATGTGCAAAAATGCACACGAGGCACAAAAGGAGTTAACGCATGGACTACTGGAACCGGGTGTTCCCGCAAAAATGCTATGGAAATGAAAGAATTTAGAAGCCAATAGATTTAAATTGATTTTACTTTATTATTTTGTTGGGTTTCAACTTGTTGTTCTATTTCCACCACTGTGCATAGGCCTACTACTCAATAAGTACCCCTTATGCATGCCGGGCATCTATCATTCAGGACGTTTTTAACCTAATTGCTTCCGAGCGCTCGGCACGAACCCATTCTGGGCCCCGTTACATAAAACTTTCCAATTGATCGTATGATTGATATCAATCGTAAGTAAATGGGAACACATGTAATAAAATTTGCGATTGATCGCAAACTTGCTTTATGTTACAGGCCCCTGAACAGTTTAACTTTCTTGAGCCCGATGCCCCGAATAAAGACATGTGATGCCGCGGTGTCTCTATTTGAAGACGGAATAGGGCAGTTAGTCAAAAAGTATGGAAGCACTAAAGTATTGCTTGACTTGGAGACTTGTCGATGTATTTTATCTTACTTAAGACCAAATCACACCTTTACATTTTTAACCTGCATCAGCCAAGCGTTTTTTTAAATAAAAAAACCGCTCCCTGGACGCATAGTATACACAGATTAACGGGTGGACTGACGTTCGGTTGGGGCCAAAGGAGCGCATGACTAACGTCAGTCAAACGTATATTACCAGCGTATCGGCTGAAAGTATTTATTCTTTGTGAATAGGATATATTAAATATTATTACAATATCCATATTTTGGATAAAGATCGAGATGTCGACTTTTATCATTGATGTTAAATTAACCTCGTAAGATGATAATACTCAAGTCCCTGAGCGCTTAGAAATGAATATAAATGAAGAAATACTAACATTTTGGCCCTGTTCATGGATAAATAGAATAAATTATCAACAATATGGAAAATAGTCATTCATGGGGCCTGTAACACAAAGGAGATACGATAAATTGAGAATTAATCGTATCTTTATGGTACACATTTTGCCATAGACTTACGACAAATATTTATCGTAAGTTTAATTGCATCTTTTATGTTATAGGCCCATGGTTTGGTAACATCAAACATGTTTGTTATAAGAATATATCAACTCAATCGACCTATTAATAAACTTATAGTTGCACTTGGTCAGATGAATATCAAAAGACGACAAAATAAGGATATAAGTCGGCTCGTCCAAACTAAATATCTCGACAAATATCGAAGTCGAATGTCACTTTATTGCTTCCGTAATTTGAAGATGAACGAAGGCAGTTATTCAAAAAGAGACAGTCTCATCGATCAAGTCGTATAAGAGACGGATTAGAGGGGATAAAGACAAGACTTGGCTATTTTTAGAGAAGATTCATGAAGAAGAAAAGGGGGGATGACAGACAAAGTTAATGTACTTCAATTGAGCAAGATCGTTACTGGCTTGCATTTCGCCGACGCAGTGTTCGCTGCGTCGAATTTAAAGCCCCGGTCAAATAGAGGCCGGGAAGCAACGCGATTCAACACGACTCTTTGTTAATTCACATTTAACTGCCTCAGAACAAAGCTCCGTGTTGAATCGTGTTGTTTCCGGAGCTCTTATGTGACCGGGGCTTAATTCCGATTTTTCTTGGACCCCGTTCAAACATAGTTTTCAAAAGTGGTTTCCATTAAACTAGTTTGGAAAGCCGGTTCGGAAGGCCAGTTGTGTCCCCGTTCAGATTAGAGATCGGTAAACTGGATTGTAGTCCGATCCATGCGTAGTAGCTCTGTTGCTATGACCATGAACAAACCGTCAGTTGGGTTCAAATGCTAAAAACACGATCATCTCGCGTGTATATTGATGTGTACATGTTTCTGTTCACATATTGTCTCTGTATACCAGAGACACAGCACAGCGAAAACAGCTAGATGCTTTGAAGGTGAAATCTTCAACTTAAGGCACCTTTGAGAGTCTTGAAGGTGAACATTACCGGCTTAACTGGTTTCTGGTCAGGAAAGTCTACTGCGAAAAATAAATTTCTAAACCAGTTTGTAAATCCAATTTCTTTATCGCTTGTCTAGTTCAGACCTGCCTTTAAGCTCATGTCTGTTAGACTGGTTTCTGTTAAAGTGGTTTAACGCCGCGTATATCCGAACGGGGCCTTACACAGAAATGCGACCAGTGGCGACTGGTTCGTGCTTATGGATTACTTCAGAACTATCAAAGTGTCCGGATCCATTACACAAATGGCCCTCTTTTGACCCAACTTCGAGGCAAAGGCCAGATTTGTCACACTCCTATGTTCTTGTTAAATCTGACGACCGCGTACCCCTACGCCTTGATACAATAGCCATCTTTGCTTATCAAACGATCGTGAAGAAATGAAAACCTTTTCTTTTCTTCCGTCAATTATTTTCTTCTTTTTTAATTCCCTTTTTATGTACTCCTCGTTTTTCCTTTTTTGTAATTCCCCTTCTATTATCCGACTCTTTAGTTCGTCAAACTATCGACTGACGATGTCAACTTCCCTATTGACTTTTGGCTGAAATTCTATACATTGAGTTTTTTACAGTCCTAATTCGTATGCTGGCAAGTGCATGATTTACCAATGAGTCTTTGTCAAGGATTTGCTGTCAGGTTGTAGATAAATTCCCGTTTGGTTCCCCCAAAGGGGAGACAGATATCAGAGATAATACATCACGTAGTACACGTTCAACATTCGTGCAGATCTTTTCGGATATCAGTTCATCTCAACACCTAGTGACATGAAAAAAAAAGGAAAACACGTGCAACATTAATTCTATACACGCACACCAGAATTAATAGTGTTTATCTTATGTTGGCAACATCAGGAGAAAATAGGACGACACCAGCGATCACAATAAATCCCAATATAACATTATAAGGGCGCACACTGAGATACGAAACATAACGTCTCACGGAAGCTTATACGTGCAGTGCAAAGGCGAATTATTCAACTCGCCAAAGTCGAAAAGACGAGTAGGCGATTTGAACAAACTCACATTGTCGCCTTTTTTAAGAAACAAATGTTAGAGGGCAGCTTGTACTAACTCGCCTTGGTGCCCTGTCTCGTACGGGAAGGTGTGAAAGCGATTTGTACTTACTGACCTAGCTTGGCCCCTTGCTTAAGTCAAGAAGGCAAAAATGCGACTTGTGCAAACTCAACTTCGTACTGGACATCTAGGCTTCCGTAGGGAAACCTAAACAAATAAACTTGCCTTGACACATTGTTTGAGAAGAGAATTCGAGAAGGCAACTTGGGCTAACTCGCCTTTGTGACTTGTCTTGGATGGGAAGGTGCCAAGGTGGCTTGTGACTGCAAACTCGCCTTGGTGCCTTGTTTAAGTCCCGAAGAACGAAGGAGACTTTGGCCAACTCACTAGCTCACGCATAAGCTTCCGTAGGGGAACCTATCTATTTACAAAAAAAAATGATAACAGTTACCAACTTCGATAGAATCCTTTTGATTCATCACTTGTGATCAGGTGATGCTCTTTCATTTTTACTTGTGATGCACAGTATCAGATAAGCAGAATAATGTTAAATCTAATGGCGGATTCACACCTTTCCATTGTTAGCCTGTGTAGGCCCAGTGTCTTTTTTAAATGAAAAACGCTCCCCGAGCGCACACTGTACGTTGATCAGGCGATGGACGGACGTTCGGCCTGCCATCAAGTAGCGTATGCCGAACGTCAGTCCACCGTATGACCTGCGTATCTGTGCGTCAAGGGAGCGTGTTCAGTTGACAAGATTGCTGGGCCAACACAAAGGTGTGAATCGGCCTTAACAGCGGACCTGCTAAAATCCAGTGTACCAGACTTAAGGGATTTTTTTGTTTCTTCCTATCGTCTCCAAAATACCCTAAGAGAATAGATTGCAGAGATAATGTGTCACATCCGTGCATACCTTTTCTCATATCAGATCTTCTCAAGAATAGTGGTAAAATGAAAAATAGTTCTCTGGAAATCAATCATGGCGATTCCGACCGTCACTTCAACCGGCAAGAAATGGATCCACATAAGCCACTCTCACCCAGGTTGTATACCTGGGTACCGATAAGAAACAACCGACTCAACAGCGTGTTGATGGAATGTAACATTAATAAAATACGTTTTATTTGTCATAGATGATCCTCTCACATATATACATTTATTGAAAATGGATAAATTTCATATTTTAAATGAGGAATCCACCCTGTTCTTTCTGGAATGCTTGCAGAATTGATGTGGCTATAATATATGTAACCGAAGAAACATAATTTTGTCTACTTTTCTGGAAAAAGAGGAAAATGTGAAATTTTGTGTACAAAGCGAATGGAGAGTTTTCCATGTTGGCAGCCATTTTGTGCTTGTGCGTTTGCCAATTTAAGGAGCCCATGAGGGGTGCAAATCAAAACTTTGACAATTCATAACTTTTGAATGGAATATCTGATTTTGCTCAAATTTTCACAGTTTGTTCATCTTATTTCTCTCCATCTAATGATAGCAATTTTATCTCTGAGTGTAGTTCCCCTTTAAAGAAAGAGCATTTACACCAATAGAAGGGTACACACTTAGAGCCGAAACCTTAAGGCCCTGGTCACGTAGGACCCCGGAAGCAACACGATTCACCCCGACTCTTTGTTAATTCACAGTTAACTGCCTCAGAACAACGAGTCGGGGAGAGTCGTGTTGCTTCCGGGGTCCTATGTGACCGGGGCTTTAACAAATGTTAAATTTAACTGCGTGTCTGCGAAAAACCACTGTTCGCTTCAATTTCGCAGAAGATTTTGTAAGCTATCTCCTATTTTTTCCAAAACGCCAAAAGAGAATAGATTGCAGAGATAATATGCGCCCGTAGTACATCACATTCGTGCAGATCTTTTATAATGTTTGTGATATTTAATCTTTTCTTCTCAAGACCTATTTGTATGAGAGAAAAGAATTTACGTGTTGCATTCTGAACAAAGGGGGTCTGTAACATAAAACGAATGGCGATTAATCGCAAAACTTTAGTGCATGATTTTACCACAGCCGTGCGATTGATATCAATCGTACGATCGATTGGAAAGCTTTATGGTTACGAGGCCCTGGATTGTGTTTCATAAAACTGTTGGTAGATCTACGTGTGACTCTACGAACGACTGGTGACTATTCCTCGGGAGCGATTTATCTCTCAGAACTATACTGCCCTACTCTGACAAAAGGAATCAACTCTGAATTTTATCAAAATTGACTTTTCCTTGATTTGAATTATTTAAGGTATCCTCTATAATATAGTGAAATAATTTAGGTAAAATAATCCCTAGTTACCAAGATATAGACATATCAAAAGGAAGCAAATCCACATATTTTATTGTAAATGGAAAACACGTTTTCTTGATTTACTACAAAACATGTTTCCCAGAGTTGCTTCCTTTTGTCAGAGTAGGGCAGTATAATTGGGTGCAAGAATGGGTCATCGGGTGTTCGTAGAATCGTGCGTATCACAACGAACAGCTATATATGAAACAGAGTTTACCATCAATCGCTCATGAAAACATGCAATTTAGATATTATCTGCAGTACTTTTTGATCAAGATGATCAATAAACTAACTGACCAGTGGTATATAAATTCCTTGAGTAGAAGAATCAATCTAACAGATTGTGGTCAGGGACCAATCTATAGTTGGATTGATATTCTAAATCTAAGAGATCTATATAAATCAATCTTATTTGATTGAAAAGTTCAATCCTATATTTGGATTGGTCCTTGACTAAAGTCTGTTAGATTGACTCTCAATCCATGGAATATAACCTATCACTATTGCTCCATCAAATTAGCGATTAATCGCCAACCTTTATCATGTTTGTGTTAGGGAGTGCAGAAGAAACAGCAGTCGGTTTTACACTCAGAGCCGAACCCTTGAGGTTTCCGAAACTGCGAACGTCCTATACAGAAGATTATACGTGGTCCATGCCTTCAATCTGTTTAAGCCCCGGTCACATAGGACCCCGGAAGCAACACGATTCAACACGACTCTTTGATCTGAGGCAGTTAACTGTGAATTAACAAAGGGTCGTGTCAAATCGTGTTGCTTCCGGGGCCCTATGTGACCGGGGCCTAAAGTCAATCTATAATGCCCCGGTCACACAGGGCCCCGGAATCAACACGATTCAACACGACTCTTTGTTGTGAGGCGGTTAACTGTGAATTAACAGAGAGTCGTGTTGAATCGTGCATCCGGACCTCAAATGTGACCGGGGCCTTACATCCAGAGCATTTAGAGTACGTAAGATAAGATGTCTCGTTTGTACGACTAAAGCAAATGATAAATACAACATCAATGTAATAGGTTTAATTCCGCACGTGTGGTGTTCTTTGATTGTTGAAGTTGCGCTGCATTTTGCTAAGGTTTTCCACGTTAAGTTTCGCTGAGAATGTGTTACTTGCTTCTTTGTTTTCCTGAAAACCGACTCACACTTTTGCGTTTATAGTCTGCGTCTGCTCAACGTTTTTGAAAATTAAAAAACCGCTCCCTTTACGCACAAAGACGCAGGTCATACAGTGGACAAACGCTCAGCGTACGCTCCTCGAGCGCAAGCCGAGCGTCAGTCTACCGTCTGACTAGTGTATACTCGGGGAGTGTTTTTATTATTAGAAAAGGTTGGACAGAAGTAGGCTAAAAACGCAAATGTATGAGTCGACCTTAAAGAAAGACAGATAGCCGAGATAATGTGCCACGTAGCCCATGTGTTACATTCGTGTAAATCTGTCTCATTAGTAGTGTACCCAAGACCCTGATGGGTTGGGGAAAAGTAAGGGGGGAAAGAGAAGACTGGCGCCTTCGTCCAGGGTTGTTCCAGCTCAGTGGGGACTGTAACATAATAGATGCAATCAAACTTACGATAAATGATAATCGTAAGTCTATGGCAAAACATGTATTATAAAGATACGATTATTTTTCTAATCACTCGCATCTCTTTTATGTTACAAGCCCCTGGTCTATAATGGTATCTGGAGTTGTGTCACAAGCCAATCCCGGGGCCAAGAGATACACAACTTCCTATTATGGGAGTATGGGAGCGTCGTGGTGTAGTGGTTCGGTGGTTCGAATCTCTCCCAGGGCGTTAATTTCCTTCAGCAAGAAATTTACCCATAGTGTGCTGCACTCAACCCAGGTGAGTTGAATGGGTACCCTTGAAATGCCAAGTGCGCTGGTGGCTGCCGGGCTAAAGCCAGGGTAATAAATGCAAAGCGCCTTGAGCACTCAGCAATGAGAGTGGATACGTGCGCTACCGGTATATAAATTGCATGTATTATTATTATTATTATTGTTATTATTATTACAACACAACGGACATGACTTTCGTGTGGCTAGGTGGTAGAGC
>BQKZ01000984.1:11366-28023 GCA_036244855.1 Temnopleurus reevesii
GGGGGGGAGTCGATTAATAACATGAACAAATTTCTTCGAACTCGTTTTACATCTGGCCTCGTAAATTCTTTCCCGTCGACAAAAAGATGTATTTCGGTACTTCGTTGCCGATCTGCAGCTAGAGTAAATCAAGTCAGTATATCGTCTTGGAAGCGATTAATCTTGATTTGCAAGATGAGGGTTGAATTAGGAAGGGGGCTGCTACACGAAAAAGGAAAAATTGTTTACAAGAGCGCTGGGTTTATGCCTAGCTAGCTTACTGCGATGAGTCCATGGAATTCATAAACTGATCATAACCCTCCAAATCGCGTGATCTCCTGAATATACAGGTACGGAAAACTGACTCTTCAGCACCTAGGATTGTTTTAAAAAGGAGTCTGGCAAATGTAGGAAACAAACAAAAATCGTAAGATTTTTTTTTCAATAGATTATGTCGTAAATGTTATCGCACACACTCGAAAACCGTACGAGGTTGCATAGTCATTGCGCAATCATCGTGCGATTTCCTTTGGGGCTCCGTGCGAGGTTGCAGAGACTGTGCAACGCTCATGACAATAGCTATGTCATCATGTGGTCATCGTACAATCGGTTTACTCGAAATCGCGAAAACGAAATTGCGCACTATATACCTGGTGTATCAGAATAGGGTTCACACGTTGAGAACCGAAACCTTATATTAGTTTCAGAAACTATAATAGTCCTGTGGAAGCTTTATACGCGCGGCGCGAAACCGAGGTTGTACGTCGCCTTCTCGTCGTCATGGTCGTAGATACGGCGGCGGGGCGCCTTTTCGATTCTTTTATACAGTTCGCCTTTTCACCTCTTATGCCAAAACGTCTTGCCGAGTTTAACAACGCGCCTTCGCACTGTACGTATAAGCTTCCGTGTAGGACTTTCCTATCTGCTCAAAGTGAGAATCATACTATAACAAACGCAACTTCAATATGAAGGCTACGATGTTAACAAAATCGTATTATGTTTACATTAGGGGGCTCTGACCACAAGTGATATTTTTGAGGAGTCCCAAACCTCTCATTTTTGTGTTATAAAATTGTGTTGATTTGTTTGTCTATTTATCATGTTTATTGTCTATTTTGTACACTATGTTTGTTACTTCTGTTTTTTTAATGATTGGTTGAATGAAACAATCTGAAATCTGAATCTTAAAACCATCGTACGACCTACGCAGCAGCTATTCATTATGAGTACAGGACGGGCCAGTGTAACGCTCCCCTATAAAATAAAGTAGATTATCGGCGGAAGATATGAAATTCGTTACGTCACAATTGATCTGCGGTTCCAGCGATAAATGACAGATATGAATTGCTTTTCGAAATAGATCTGTATTTTGTTCCTTCATGCTTATATCAGGTGGAAACGGGAGGGATCTTTTTCATTATTCTTATTTACGTCAGGTTTTTCCTTGAGTTTATATATGGAAGAGGTTTTGTGTTTCGAATAACAAGCAAAATTAAATCTAATCAAACTGACAGGGGAGGGCATATGATGCTGGCGGAGCTTCTCGAGTTAGGGTGCATCCAGAATTTATCAATGCATACTAAGAAAAAAGGGTGCACAGCGTGTGCAGACCTTCGCGAAATGGCGCAATCTGCTGCAAAACTTGGGAAGGTGCAATATTGTACCCTCTGGAAGTATTCGCTCAGAAGAAAACTAGGTGCATAAAGGTTGCAAACTGCAGGAAAAAGGTGCAATATTGTACCTTTTGACTGCCTCAAGTGGACACTGCGTTATGTCATGGAGTCATTGTTTGATATCTTTTAAAACCGGTAATGTGTGGCTCAGTGGTAGAGCGTCTGCCCCATGAACGGAAGGTCGTGGGTTCGATCCCCGACCAAGTCATACCAAAGACTTATAAAAATGGGACCATCTGCCTTCTTGCCAGGCGCTCGGCATTTTTCAAAGGAGAAGAGTAATAATAACTTTATGTTATGCAGGGCCCGCTGGGAGAGCAGCTAGTTTAAAGCTGAATGTGGCTACCCTGGGTAAATAAGACATTATTATTTTTTTTATTTTTAAAATTCCCATCGTTTATGCATGGGATGAGGCACTATTGAAAACAAGCTAGAACTAATCAAAACTCACATCCTCAAAGACACTGGTACGAATCCTCTGACAAATCTTCAGAATACCGAACCATACCTTTTGCGGTTAAATTTTCACCCCAAAAGTCCAATATTGCACCCAAAAAAGGTGCTCCTAGTGTTTTCATATTTGAAAGTGTATTTTATATCTTTATCTTGGTCTTGCTATAACTGAAATCGGAACTTTAGCTTGCGATTGGTATTTCACTACATAACGTAACATGCAATGTTGTAACACAATTTTATCTGTGTCAATAAATTTGAAAATGTCGCTAATTCCCATACCAATTATTCTCATGAACGTATCTACTGGCTTCAATTTCCGTTTAATATCCATGGACTTTTCTTCTCAATTTCATCATTAACCACGATAATGTGCGGACACATTTAAAAAAGCATAATTCTGCCTAATTTATCCTGTTTATTACGTTATACCCAAATTAGTGTCATATCGAACTGGCTCCATTTGTAATTAAACGAAAAGGAATTTACAGAGTCTAAAGGGAATTTCATATTCAAAGGAAATTTCAGATAAATTTCAGTCCGGATCTTCACATTATCACCTTCAAGTGACGCTGTTTGTACAAGCGGCGCTGGAGTATTTTCTTTTTCTGCTCCGCGTATGTGTTCCCCTAGGGATTTTATACTACAAATATACTAAAGACATGAGTATGAATGACTCTGTTGAAGACGAACTCTTATTATTCGATTGAAGAAAGAGGGTGTTTTGATGAGTATTATAGTCGCAAGGCGATCATGAGGATATTATGTCAAATCCTGTGTCTCAGTGTCTAGGGTTTTTTTTGTATTTTGTTTAATTCATTGTTTTTAGAGACAGAAAGAATATGGCTACGGAAGCTTAAAACTCCGAAAGTAAAATAACATAACAGCCTTATGACTCCGCACACACCTTTGCGTTTTAAACCTGCGTCGGCCTAGCTTTTTTTAATTAAAAACGCTCCCCGAACGCAGAGTATACGCTGATCAGACGGCGGACTAGCGTTCGGCTTGCGCTCAAGGAACGCCGTCTGATTTGAAACGCGAGTGTGAAAAAAACGCCATACACTTATTTACATGTCCACATTGGGATGATGTAAAACCAGTTCGGGAAACAAAATAGTTCAAGTATGATTACTGTATAAGTATCAATATATTCGGTGATATAACTATCCGAAATACTAAAATCATTAAAATATATTGAAAACTACAGCGAATGGCCTAAGACTAAAGTGTGAAATACAAAATAATGCTTAAACCATATTTTATATCTTGGTACGAAATGCGTCTAAAATAGGATTATCAACTTTCACAAAATGTGAAATATATTTCAGCTGAAATCGATAATTCGCTGAAAGCCTACGAGGCATTCTCTAAATCACATTAAAATGAGGCATTTTCTTATATTTAGATGAGAATTATTATGTCTTTGTCCAGGAAATTTATCAGCTCCTGATACCTCCGATTTTCCCCGGAGTCTTAAAGGTACCGTCACACATTTGCCTTCATAGCCATTTTCAGGCGCTTTTGAAATTTGCAGACAAGGAAACTGCTCTGGGATACTAGAAGAAATACTGAGGGAAGACGTATGTCTGACGTTGTGAGCGTTCGACTGACGCTCGACGTACGCACGCGGTAGCGTCAGCTGGACCTGGCCCCGATTCAACACGACTCAACACACGTTTGTCAAGTTGATTCCTGAATAAACTGAACATAGAGGGACACAACTCAGATGACTCAACTTAACTGAGAATCGAGTTGCATCGTTTTCATTAGCGGCTTCTATCAGACTGCACATACTTAAAAATGAAGGTGCAAACTTAATACAACACTTGGAGAAAAAGATGGGTGCAACAGTGCACCTTTTCGATGAAAAATAGAACAACAAAAAACGAATAATTTTGCATGGTGCGAAGTGTCCAGCAGAGGATTCGATCCTTCGCCTTAGAGGTTGTGAGCTTTATCCTGGTTCTTGTTTAATGATCGCATCGTACCAGGCTCTCATGCATAAACGATGGGCAATAGGTACAATATCAACCCTTTCTCGGTATTTTGCACCCTGCATGCACATTTTTCTTCTTTTCTTATCTTTTTTTTTTAAGCTGATCGTGTTCATCAAGAGGGCACAATATCGCACGTATCTTCATGAGTTTTGCAGCAGATAGCAAGTTTTCACGAAAGTTTGCTCCCTTTGTGCACCTTTTTTTCTTCGTATGCAGGTGGCTTAAGCGTCCTTCATCTGTATATCTGCGTGATCTTCACGAAGCGTCTCCAAACTTTATGAACACTCCGCAGACGATGGTTCTGATTAACGCAAATGTGTGAAGGGGCCTTTAAACTACCTCCGAGGAGAATGATGGATAGATAACGCATCGATAAGTCTTTGTTGAGTAGCCAATCGTGACAGGCATACATGATCATCTTATTATCTTCTTTATCTTGTATTTGATTATAATTCATCTGCCTTTTTGCCTAATGAAATCCTTTTCTCTTTTTGCATGCACGATCGTCTTGTCATATTGTCTTTACTCTGAATTTGATTGATTTGTATAGCTTTTCTCTAATCAAAATTATTCCTCCTGTTTCGTTAATATTCATGTCATATAGACACTTGTGATATATAGTTTGTTTCCTTAGCGAACATTCTGCTTTATTCGTTTTGCCAGTAGCCCGGAAAGAGACCACGGGCCTGGTCATAGATATGAAATATATAGCACTTATTTTCAGTAAATGCTTGATGAAAATCTGTAACTATTTTAAGATCTTAAGAGCCATTTTTACATTTAGAAATGGTAAAAAGTTGTCAGGCCATCCCATTGATGTATTGGCTTCTATTTAGAATCACACTTTTCTCTCATTTTCCTCTTTCAATCATTACCTTATTTGCCTTTAAGATTTCTTGAAGTTTCCTTTTATATTCTCTATAAATTTGAGCACGAAATCATGAGATCCTAAAAATAACTATTCTGTTCATGCACGTCTGTGGCGGAACAAAGCAAACGAGGTTTAAACATGTTAAATATTCTGCATCTTTATTTTTAGAACTGGTAAAAATTTGCCAGGCCACCTGTATTTGTATTATTTTCTTTAAATTTATAATCATGTTTTCCTTTCGTTTTCCTCTTTCAATCATTAATTTGAATATTTCTTCACTTTCATTTCTCCTTAGATTTGGTAAAAAGTTGTAAGGGCACGCCATTGATTTATTATTTTCTCTTTATAATCATGTTTTTCTTTCATTTTCCTCTTTTGTTTCTTCACTTTCATTTCTAAAAAGGTTTGGTAAAAGTTGTTAGGGCACGCCATTAATTTATTATTTTCTCCGTATAATCATGTTTTCCTCTTTCAATCATTACTTTAAATGTTTCTTCACTTTCATTTCACCTTATATTTGGGCCACGAAGTCATGAGATCTTAAAAAATCATTCTTACGACAGAACAAAGCAAACGAGGTTTGAATAGCAACATTAAATCCTGCAGTACACTGTAGATGTGTATTCCAGGTGCATTGTCTTTGCTAACAGAGGACCAATCTTGTTTGTTTCTTTTATAATTATACCTTCTTTCCCTGTACTTGCATGCATTAATTTTTGTGCAGTTCCCACCCTACACGCCCCTCCCCCTCTCCACCAGCTGCAGATACGCTCTCCACCATGTCCACAACTAGAAATTGAAACGCCGCTCCCTATCTCCCTATTGCTTATGAACTTATATACAGATGTGCCTCATGGTGTAGTCCAGACATAGACAACATCGTATGTTTGAACTCTAATAGTTCCCTAAAACTTTTAAAATTACCCTAAAAAATAACGTTTTAAACTTTTAGGTTGTCGATGGGACCATTCAAGATTTTCAAGCACGTCAAAAACTGTTTAAAAACTGTATTTCTTGTGCTTTTCAAAAATGATACAAAGGGATTCCACATTGCGTATTTGTTCTAGGAGTGTACAGAGCATTCTTTGAAGCAATCAGGTATTTTCCTTTTATTTTTTTTGTTTAGCGTGTGGATTTATGTTCTGAGATCGAGAACCCATTTCCATGATTCCAGCTCATATTTCACGCCTATATCCCGTTCCTTTCTGTCTAATTAGCACAATGCACTGCAGCATAGATGGGCTATTCGTAACACGACCCCTGTGTGATGCAAACAGGGCGGCTGACCTAATTCGCCATTTTTAGGAAGATAATGTTGAGCTCATTCAGTATTATTATTTCTCTCTTTTTTTGCTATGGTTATGGGCATTTCAATCTTGAGAGGGACTCGAAATTCCCAGCTCATCAAAAGTGTTTGACATTTCACCTTATTCTCGGAGGTGATACATCAAGCGTGCTATGCATTTGATACATTTTGATTATTTTCTACTTTAAAATCAAAATTTGCATTGACGCATATCCCGGAGTGGATGGGCTTAGGGGATGCAAGTCCTTTCATTACGCAAAAAGGGGGAAAACATTTAGCTAACTCAAAGAGTTTGAATTTCCTGTGAACATCCCTATCATCTTATTTTTGTTCCATCATTACTTTATTAATGCCCCTGTCACATAGGACCCCGGAAGCAACACGATTCACCCCGACTCGTTGTTCTGAGGAAGTTAACTGTGAATTAACAAAGAGTCGGGGTGAATCGTGTTGCTTCCGGGGTCCTATGTGACCCTGGGCCCGATTGCTTAAAAAGTTGCGTCTAAAGTCCGAAAATTTAACGCAACTCTATTTTCAACCAATCAGGAGCGCGTATTTAGGACTTGCGTTTCATTTTCCAAGTTGCGTTTAAACGCAACGTTTTATGCAATAGGGCCCTGGGTTTACAGCCCCGTCATACCTACACAAATTGTGGCGGACGAAGACTGACGAATTGAAAAACAACTCGCCCTCGTGATATATGTATAATCTTCCATATTTTTTTTTCCAATTTGCCAGCCTTCATCTGCCTCAATTTGTACTGACGTGAAGCGATTGTCAACACACTCATTGTAGACATACCCTCCCATGCCACAAGTATTGCAACATGGCAAAATTACGCTCGTTTTCCATTTATTCACCTGTCGTATTTTACTTATTTTTACTTAAATGTGAAAAAAATCACAAATATCTATGGTTGAAATTAAAGTGTCATACACGGTTTATGAATTATGTAGGGTGCAACCATTCTTAATTCAGTTATGCCCCAGATACCAAAGACCAAAGACGACAAAGGAAGAAAATTACAATGTCTCGACTTGCAGATAGTGAACGGCTTCTCGCAAAATTGTATTCACTTTCTTTAAATTGAACATATTCCATGTTTTGTTGAATACTTCTGCTAACAAAAAGTATCGCTAACAAAAACCTATACCCCATAATGTAAAATAAAACAGCCAACCTCAGTTGAAGACTTCACTCTCAGTTCCTTCAGGCCATGGGTTTGTTATAATCTTATGGGACATCGTGTATTGGCCATTAGGTTTTGAGAATGAGCAACATAATTCCAAAAAGTTATCTTTCTTGAGTACAGAAACTAATCCTGAAATATTTTATAACATTTATCTTCATATGGCCAGTGCATGATATTGATTTATACGTGTGTCCTGAAGGAATTAAGAGTGGGTCTATGTTGCAATACTTATGGCATGGGAGGGTACGTTAACAGCTAATGTTCACTTTGTTTGTATTGCTACACTGCAAAAACGCTGGTGTTAAATTTAACACCATAGGTCCACACCAGAAAAGTGTTAAAATAGTATGATTATTTTCTGCACATTTTGATGCATTGGCATTGGTGCAATGAAATAAAATATTCATTTCACGCCGGAAATTCCACCAAAAGATTTATGTTGTAGAAAATGGAAGCAAAATTTGATGAAACGTTAATAAATAGTCGCACACGAAATGATATCTTAACGACTTTCCAAATACTTGAGGGTCATTATCTTCGAAATAGCAATATTGACAGCTCGATCGTTTAATGATAATTTGACTACTGGGAGCTATTTATTTCTGTACACGTATCATTTCAGTATCATTTTTATTCCCAGTGGATAAAGAAGGAATGTCTATTGAGGACAGGTTCACCAGCCAAACCTACATTTTCTCAACAAAGAACCCGTTCAGATATATGATGTTAAACCACTTTAACGGGAACCAGTTTAACAGCAGGTCTGAAAGGAACATGCAGTCACGAAAGTGGACGTCCAAACTGGTTTGGAAAGCCATTTTCCGGGGTAGATTGTCATGAGCAGGCTCCAGTTCAACCGGTAGTCAGTGAACACCCGCGACTCGTAAAAGGGCCTTAAGTTGTTAATTTTACCCTCAATGTGTAAAGTATCTGATTTTTTCTGATGTGCTGTGGGAACATATAGATATAATATAACATAATAACATAATAATGATAATAACAATAATAATAATAATAATAATAATAATAATAATAATAATAATAATAATAATAATAATGATAATAATAATAATAACAATAATAATGAACGGCTTCTATATAGCGCCTATCAATTGTTTTAATGAAGAATTCCCCAAGCGCTCTACAAGTACATCATTATACCCCTGGCTTTAACAGTACAGCTATTAGGCGCATAAGCGCCTGGGTTGAATGCAACACTATGTGGATGAATTTCTTGCTTAAGGAAATTAACGCCATGGATGCGATTGGTCGAACCTACGACCCTCTTGTTGAAAGGCGAGAGTCATGACCATTACACTCGAGGAATAAATTCCTACCACGTACCCACTCATCTCACCTGGGTTGAGTGCAGCACAATGTGGATGAATTTATTGATATTACACATCAATATAGGCGCGGAACATCGCGGGGGAAGTATTTGAACCCAGCTGTTTGTCCATTGTCATAGCAAGGGAGTCACTTTGCGTGAAATCGACTTAGATTGGACTAAAAAGGAGAGTCTACCCAAAAAATAATAATATTTCAACAGAACTGATGCAGAAAAATATGGTGAGCAGAACAAAAAAAAAGTTTGAGGGAAATCAGACAACTAATAAAAAAGTTATGAACGTTTGAATATCTAGACAAATTGGCAACTGATGACGTCATAGAAGCACAACTATTTATGATATTGATATCAATGTTAAAAGAATGTTACTTTTTCCCCCAAATAAGATTTCCTCACAGGTTTAACTGTAGTATATCACATGATAGATATGTATTTCCCATATTTGCATGTTTACATTAATACAAATTGTGTGTCTTTCTGTAAAAGCGATGAATGTTGCATTATAAATATAAATAGGATGAATGGTTAGTTGCGCACCCGTGACGTCATAAAATTGGCAACATGCCTGGAAATTTGCACTGTTTTGCCTGTTTTTTTCTGATTTTTTAAAATTCATAACTTTTTTATTAGTTGTCCAATTTTGCTCAATTTTTTTGTTCTGCTCTCCAATTTTTTCTGCTTCTGGTAAAAAAAAATTATCATTTTTGGGTAGACTCTTCTTTTAAAATCCAGTTTGCAAGTTTCTAATCTGAACAGCAACACAATTGTTTCTCCAAACTAACTTTCGAAACTAGTTTAATGGAAGCCACTTTAAAAATCATGTTTGAACGGGGTCTAATTTGATAGTCATGATAATCAATCAATATAGATTTGGCTTCAATAACTCGATTCCTGAAAGTGATACAGGCTTTATTTCTTTCATTTTTAGAAAAGTGATTAACAATTCATTTTATTGCAGTAATAAAGAGCATGCGGAACGTGACTTTGGAGGAAGTGAAGATTTGATTACATTCTAAATCTTTCAAAAATTAATAAACGTGGCAGAAACGCCTGAACTACTTATCAGTAACATTAATTTTATCATTAAAATCATTCTTGGCAGGCCTAATGGTTTATTTAACTGCTACATTCTGCTCGAGGTGCCAAGGGCTCGGGGTTTGTTCTTGGTGGGTTTTTCTTTTTTTTTTTTCTTTTTTCTTTTTGGCTTCTCTGTATGAAACCAGCTACGATGTTTTAAGAATTGGGTTATTCCATAAACGAGGGGGCCAGTTTCATGACAAATTGGGTGTCCCAGTTATGTTGGTAACCAACTTTTTTTAGTCCTTTGGGCTTGATGAAGTTGTAAATACTAATCATCGAAAAAATAACGGATTTACAATCGGATTACAATTTCATTTCACTATTTGTATTTTCACCAAGCTATCTGAGCCATGAAAATAAAGTCACAAATTGGACCCCTCATATACGGAATTACCCGGTTACGATGTTACGATTTTATTTCTAAGTTCCATACATTTAGTTCTATACAAAGAAACAATGATAATAATCTTTTAAAAAATCGTAGAGGCTACGGAAATCCCGAATTTGTAAAAGGAAAATCGTATGATCGGCGTAAGACCCCCATGACGGTCGTACGATTACAGGGATAGGCGACGATCAGTTTACGGTCACTTTACGTTGATCATAGACCAAATATCAAAGAGGTTAAGCCCAAGCACATAGAAGCCCGGAAGCAACACGATTCAACATGACCCTTTGTTAATTCGCAGTTAACTGCCTCAGAACAAAGAGTCATGTTGAATCGTGTTTCTTCCGGGGCCATATGTGACCGGGGCTTTAATGCCAAAAATAATAATCGTAGTCACTATGAGCAGAAGCGACAACGAAAGGAATTGGACAAAGTAAACAACTTCATTCAAGCCTTTACAATGGCAAGAAACACCCAAATGAAAAGTAGCTTCCCTCTCATTATTCGGAGAAATCTCTAACATGTGTCGCACTTATTCGGTCAACAGGGGAACTATTTTCTTTCGTGTGCTCCTAGCTATTAATTGTGAATGCTTGAATGGAAGTTGTTTACTTTTTCCCGTTTTATTGTTCATATTGTAGTGAATTGCAGCTACCTGTGATGTCAAGTCATCTGCGATGTCACCCAAAATCACAAGGAAATCTCAGACACTCTTACGATGACCGAGCATACATTATTAATAAAGGCATAATTCTTCTGATGACAAAATATGGACGAGACAGGTGTATTGTATATCCCTCTAACTATAATCATAATAGAGTTTGAATATCCCGGGGTTGAGTCTATAATACTTATTGTCTCCACGGAAGGCTTTCGGCAATAAATGAACCGTTTTGTCTTAGCCTCACGGGTAGTGATTGGGCGAACAGTCATATTTTTGACAAATATTTTAGTCTTCTTCTTCTTCTTCTTCTTCTTCTTCTTCTTCTTCACATTATCCCTCTTCCCATTGTTCCCTCTTCTTTACTCCCCTCCTTCTTGTTCTCATAGTTCTTTATGTCTACTTCTCTGTCTTCTTCTTCTTGCTTTTTTCTATTTGTCCTGACATTGTGAAAAAGTAAATTCGTCTTCACTTTTTTTTTGGAAATTCTGATCTACATTTGCTATTTTTACCATTCTTCTTGATCTTCTTCTCCTTCTTCTCTCCTCCTCCTCCTTTTTCTTCTTCTTCTAATCCTTTTTTATCACAATCGTCAATTGTTTCCCTTATATTTCTTCTTGGTGCATTTTCCTTCGTCTTTGTTTTCAAATTCCTTCCCATTCGAATTAAGATTATTAAAAAAGAGCAAGAATCCGTCGGAAATTATACATCGGTTTATTTTGTTTTCACGTTACAAGCAATCTATTTTCAGACTCATTCCTCACGTTTAGCTATAAATTTGCCCTATATTGAAGTTTTCTCTTCTCCATCCAAGTTTTGGTGAAAATTTCAAAGATTTTGAAGTGGACATCAATTCGCGTTCATGTGCATTTTCGACGTTTTTTTTGTTTTTGCTTTCTTTATTATCATAATGTTACTATTGTGATTTACTTTTTTTCACTATTTGTTGAAAAAATACATTTCTTTTCTCTTTTTATAAACGTGAATCTAAAATCTTGAATCTTGGATGTAAGAGTGAGTAAAAATTGTAATTCACAGCCTCAACACTTGAACACACACATACACATACACATACGCACACGCACACGCACATACTCACACACACATACACACACATACACACACACACCTAACCGTGCATACGATTTTCACAACGTTTCACGGTGCACGTTTAATAAAGTACAACGTTGAAAAAGATGAAAAAAAAACAGACAACATCTGAGCTATATCCATTTTCAGATAATGTGTCGAGTTTTTCTTCTACTTCTTCTTCCTGACAGTATGGATCGCTTCAGCTTATTCCCATTAGCTGTCGGAAGATGGCAGGCCGATTCGATAAGAATCGCCTCGCTAGAATCCACTAAATCCCTTTTTCTTATGCTCAGAAATGTATTTGCACTCTAAAGTATCAGTCACATATGCGCTTAGACTCTGGAGGCGGCGTGGTGTAGTGATTCTGAATCTCGCCTTTCAACGCGAGGGTCATGGGTTCGAATCCCACCCATGACGTTAAAGGGAAATCAACCCCCTTGAATTAGCTGTCGGAAGATGGTTAGGCCGATTCGATAAGAATCGCCTCGCTAGCATCCACTAAATCCCTTTTTCTTATGATCAGAGATGCATTTGCACTCTAAAGTGCCAGTCACATATGCGCGTAGACTGCACTGGAGGCGCCGTGGTGTAGCGTTTCTGAATCTCACCTTTCAACCCGAGGGTCATGGGTTCGAATTCCACCCATGACGTTAAAGGGAAACCAACCATTGAAATTAGTTTTTGGAAGATGGTATAGGCCGATTAGATAAGGATTGCATGATCACCATAATTCGCTAAATCCCGTTTTCTTGTGCTCGGGATTGCATCTGCACTCTAAAGTCCCAGTCACATATTATGCGCTAAGACTCTGGAGGCGCCGTGGTCATGGTGGTGTAGTGATTCTGAATCTCGCCTTTCAACCCAAGGGTCGTGGGGTCGAATCCCACCCATGACACTAAAGGAAAACCAACCATTGGAATTAGTTGTTGGAATAGAAGATGCTATATAGGCCGATTAGATAAGGATTGCATGATCACCATAATTCGCTAAATCCCGTTTTCTTGTGCTCAGAATTGCATCTGCACTCTAAAGTGCCAGTCACATATGGGACCTGGAATATAAACGATGCAAATAAACTCAAGATAAATATCAATCGTAAGTCTATGGAAAATCATGTATGAGAAAAATACGATTAATTTTCGATTCATCTTATCTCTTTTATGATACAGGCCCGTGCAGTTACACTCTGGAGACGTCGTGGCGTAGGGGTTATGAATCTCGCATTTCAAACCAAGAGTCGTAGGTTCGAAATCCAACCATGACGTTAATTTCCTTCAGCAAGAAATGTATCTGCATTGTGCTGCACTCATATCCGCATGCGAGGTGAATGAATACAATGGAGGAAAGAAATTCCTTGAATACTGTGAGCTCCGAATGGTAAACATTCTATAGCCACATGGTAAGTGATATAAATATTGTGTATTCTTCTTCTTCTTATTATTATTATTAGTAGTAGTAGTAGTAGTAATAGCAATTGTAGTAGTATTAAGTATCAGTATTAGTAGTAAAACAGACTATGGTCAAAATGACGGTGAGTGGGGGTAGGCGGGTAGGGGTCCTTCAATATTTTTCAAGTGAAAAGGGACTCTAACTTTGTTAACACCTCTTATATATTTTTTTTCTTCTCAGCTCGACGGGGGAGGGGGCTAATTATGAAGTTAAAGTCCACCCACCACCCCGAGGGTCAAGTTATGGTTCGCGCATGCATTTTGCCAGTGCACTTTGTGCAAGTGTAACTGGGGCATGCATGATGCCCTACTTCAACCAGATTTCCTTACGTTGCATTTGTACTTTTAGCCCCAAAAGAGAATTTTCGATTTTCCTCCCTAAGTGTTACGCATAAAAGCCGTCTGAGACAAATTGTCTTGTATTATTTTGGCAACCATGTTTCCTCCGAGGCAATCATCACCCGTTTCGTGCGGTTTGTCTACAATTTATTCGAATGCTCATCGATTTGTCCTGGTTTTTAGTCGCATCTTCTTTTGTTTTTGGTCTGTTACCACTGTTTTGAGAAGACTTATACCGGTGTGTGATTCCACCTGGCATAACAAAAAGGAAACGGAAAACGCGGGAAAAGACGGGGGATGGATCCTGAGGCCAGTGCGGTTAAAAGGTGTTTTTTGGATGAAAGGTATTGATAGATGCGTTTAAGAAAATGATGGACATGAAACCACGATGAACTAAATGGAAATTGTTTCTCAATTTTAGGGGAAATTACACAAACGGATATGAAAAGATCTTTTTCATGTATTATAGGCTAATTAAAAAGGGTTCCAAGTTTCTCCCAACTTTTTATTATCATGATTATTTCGTTGGCTAACTATCATCCTTTTCTGATGACTTTCCGATGACCTTTTGCGTTGTGCTTCTTCTCTCTGTCTATTATCATTGGTCTACAGAACAGATGACGATGAAAAACGGTTACCAATATCTCTATTTAAAGTTGACTTAAACGTATATCAGTTTTTGGAAAGGTGACGTTTCAGATAGTTCATTACTTTGCGAGCTACAATGAATTTAATCACACAATACTGGTTTCAATAATAGATTCCACAATGTTCATAGTTTTGTTAAAATCGACACAGAAACCGCTTATTTTATCGCAAAACAAAGAAACACCATGCCTTTTGCCAGCGCAGACAAACTCAATGCGATTTCAGTTTACACGTAAATGGAGCCGCAGGTCTCTATACCGTTACTTGAGAAATTTAAACTGAACACGATATAAACTAGTTCCGAAAAGTTAACTAGAACACAGACAAGGTCCGTACCCCGTGTATTCAACTGTGCGGACACAACAATGACAAGCCGGTACCGAATTCAGTAGCATTACACAGGAGCATTGAAATTGCGTTCGACTAAACTTTTCGAAAATACTTCATATCGTGTTACTGAAATATGCCAAAATAAGTGCGAGAATTATTTCCTTATTCCATACACATTTTCATATACGCAATGTAAAGCAGGATTGTTTGTAAAGACATCAGCTCGTTTCACATCAATATCCGCTTCTGGCCATTACTGATCTATCTATACCTTAAATATTGATCTGACTCTTATTATTCATTCTCATATCGGTCACAAAAGAATTTGATTTGAAATCATTTTGAATCTTTCATGAAAATTTGATAAATACAAGATGATATGCTAATAAAACACTTTGCTCCAGTCGTTGTTTCTTTGCAATTGTAACTTTCCTTTACACCGAAGGCGGACATTCATTATTTCAAATTCCGAATATGCAGTGTTTTGGGGTTTTTTTTTTTTTTTTTACTATATCATATTGTGAAAATGTGCTTTGCCATCTTTATTGAAAATGGACTCTTTTCATAAAGATTTTATCGACACGAAAATACAAACATATTTAAAGTTTCAACATAATTAAAATAGATAAAGAGTGCAGTAAAAGATCTCAACAATGCAGATCCTCGCTAAATTTAACTCACATTTTTTTTACATTCATGATAATAAAATAGAAGCAATTTATATAGCGCATGCACGTATTCACTCTGCGGAGTGCTCAAGGCGCTTTGCATTATCATTACCCTGGCTTTAGCCCGGCGTACACCAGCGCACATGGCATTCCAATGAATGATTATTCTTAGCAGGTACCCATTCACCTCACCTGGGTTGAGTGCAGGACAATGTGGATGCATTTCCTGCTGAAGGAAATTAACGCCATTGGTGGGCATGGTGGGACTCGAACCGCGGCCCTCTTGTCGAAATGCGAGAGCCGGGACTACGGCGCCTCCATTATTTTTGTTAAAGGATTGGAAGTGCTAAATTCGCCCTGACCTATTTACATTACTTGTCTAAATAATGTAAGCTTTTGCATCGGAGTTTTGGGGTATAGAAAGATAAATTCGAGACAAAATATAATACTCCGGAAAACTTCTCCCCTATAACAACTAACCTCTCTCTTCGTGTGTGCATTTCAATCTTTAATTATAGGACAAATGTGACACTAATGTCTTAAATGGAACATGACGTGTGGTCGATAATCGCGTTATGTCTCGAAATAAATGAATTTGAGTTTGTCCTATTTTATGCTCTCGCGAAAAGCAAAAGGAAACTAAGTTAAGTTAGTATTTTAAGCCCCGGTCACATAGGACCCAGGAAGCAACACGATTCACCCCGACTCGTTGTTCTAAGGCAGTTATCTGTGAATTAACAAAGAGTCGGGGTGAATCGTGTTGCTTCCGGGGTCCTATATGTGACCGGGGCTTTAACCCATTGACTACTGGAACCGGGTAGCTCCAATATACAGAATTTAGTAGTCAGTGGTTAACCTTAACCGGATTTCTTTGCATGTATTGTGTCAGTCACAGATCTAGAAATTGGATAGTCGCGGGAGGGAATAGTAAGGGTAAATGGAACGTTTCTAAAGAGAATAACTTGGAGGCATTTATTTAGTTATTTGTAATGTTAAAATGTTAAATAAATAAAATACACACTAAACAAAAACAAACTATGATGCAGTTTTTCAAGCTCTAGGGGTGCAGCGGCTAACACAATAGCGGTAACATATACGGTGCTCATTGCCACGGAAAGAATCGCGCAATTAGGGTTTAGAGACGGGGGAGGGGGTAGAAATTTGAATGTATTCATCCACCGCCC
>BQKZ01000984.1:39616-54679 GCA_036244855.1 Temnopleurus reevesii
TGTATGTATTTCAAGGAATGCGTATCTTTGCCCGTTTACTTCACTTGGGTTGAGTGCAGCAAAATGTGGATGATTTCAATAAAAGAAAGAGAGGAGTGCAGTGCCCTCCCAAAGGAAAACACATTTTCTAGGTGAAAGCAAATATGTATGGGGATATGTTTGAATGCACACAGAGACATCTAGAACAACAAAAGTTCTTTATGAAGAGTCGTTGAATTCTATGAGGTTTTTTAAAACTTTTTTTATCAAGGTTTGGTATTAGTTATGTCATGTCTGAACAGGGTTAGTTGCATGCAGGTCCAATTCTCTATTGTGATATTTTGATCATGTCTTCGTTGAAATTTGATATTCAATATACACTGTACATTGAAATCCTTTCCCCGAAGTCCCTGCCTGAAGAGCCATTTTCAATTTTCACTTGCTGATGAACCTTTTGAATTCAGCATGTGTCTCATTATTTTCGTGCAATGGCGGGTTCAAAATTAGACAGTAGGGGTGGGTAAGGAAACTCTGCTCATAGCTTGACAGACAATTAGAAAATGGATACGCACTTCCAAATGGATGGGGCATAGATTGCTGCTGATGGGTTGGCAATAAACCACCCTCCCCCCACCCCCGGAAAAAGAAAGAAAACAATTTCAATTGCAAGAACAGAACATTTTCAGTTTTCACTTGCTGATCGACCTTTCAAATTCAGCATGTGTCTCATTATATGGTATGCAATGACGGATCCAAGATTTGACAATGGGGCTGGGTTAGGAATTTCTGTTCGTTGGTTGACAGAAAATGATAAGAAAATGGATACCTACTTCCAAATTGACTGGGCATGAATTGTTGCCCCGGAAAAGGGAAAGAAAATTTTCAAGTGCAATAGCATGGGTGCAAAATGGAAGGGGTTTTGGGTCCTCTATGAGTATTTTCCAGATCGTACAGACTCTTGGCTTTGGTCTTCCGCAATAATCACAAGTGCATATTCAAGAGTCTGCATACTGAGACTACTTCAGAATATTATGAATAGTTTCTAGGTACAGATTCTTGGCTTCGGTTTTCTGCACTCTTAATAGTGCATATTCAAGAGACCTGCAGAAGAGACTACTTCCAAATATTATGAACCCTTCAATGCCAAGGAAAATTATGCAATGCAGTCTATAATTTCATACACTACATATGCACCATACAAAATGCAACACTGAAAGCCAATGTTCTGTGCCTGCAGATTACTCTATGAGCTACGAAGAGGGGGTTCAAAGCCCTCTTCAACACTTTTGACTTCAAGTATGTGTGTCTTAACATTGTACCAGCCTTGAAATTTAATCAGTATCAAGTGCATTATCCATACCAGAACAGTAACTGAAACTTGAATGAATGTTTCATCATGTTAGAAAACAAAAACTCATTGAGTTTCATGATTGATTTGTTATGATCTTCATCGAGTTTGGGTATAAACTATGTCATTTCTGAACAGGGTCAGTTGCATGCAAGTCCAATATTTTGATCACGTGATCAACAACATTTGATATTCAAGATACATTGAAATCCTTTCCCAAAGTTCCTGCCCGAAGAACCATTTCCAGATTTCACTTTCTGATCAACCTTTTGAATTCAGCATGTGTCTCATTATCTTTGAGTAATTGCAGATCCGAGATTTGACAATGGGGGTGGGAAAGGAAACTCTGCTCATTGCTTGACAGACTGACAATAAGAAAACTGATACCCACTTCCAAATGGATTGGACATGAATTGCTGATGATGGCTTGACAATAAATGCCCCCCCCCCCTTCCTGAAAAAAATAAAAGGGTTCAAGTGAAAGAACATTGGTCAAGGGGGTTTTGGCCCTCTAGGAGTAGTGTACAGGTACAGACTCTTGGCTTTAGTTTTTTGCACTATTTATATGTGCATATTCAAAAGTCCTGCATATTAAAGAGACTACATGTACTTCACAATATTGTGAACCCTTCAATGCCAAGAAAAAGGCAGTGCAGTCTGTAATTTCAGACCCTGTATCATGCACTATATGCACTGTACAAAATGCAACACTGATAGCCAATGGTCCTCCCTCGCAGACTACTCTATGAGCTACGAAGAGGGGGTTCAAAGCCCTCATGGACACTTTTGACTTCAACTATGTGTGTCCTAACATTGTACCAGCCTTGAAATTTAATCAGTATCAAGTGCATTATCAAGTGCATACCAGAACAGTAACTGAAACTTGAATGAATATTTCATCATGTTAGAAAACAGAATAAAACATTTAAAATATTTGAAATATTCTTAAATCTCATACATTTTTGAGTGAGAATAATGATTTGATAGGGGTATGATTATTCATTTCAATTTTCAAATTTACTATTTACTGGAAAAATATGAGGGTTTCAAATGTAGGGCAAGGAAAGACTTAAGCACGCAATGTGATTGAAAGTTCAACTGATGACACAGCACTAGTTATATACCCTGTAAATACAACAAAATAGTGAATTTCTTCCTTTAAAAGCAATGTCATTCTTTAATGAGAGTATTATCAGAATAATACAGTTATTAAAACTTCATTATTTTTAACGAGGTCCTTGGGACAAACAAATTTCCTCTTTGTATTCAAACTTTGTTATATCAGGGGCATGTGACTTAAAAGAGATACAATAAATTGGAAATTAAATGTATCTATATGTTACAATTTAGCCCTAGACTTCTGATAAGATTAGTCAACTTACAAATTATTGAATGTCAGTGAATTCTTTGTGAGAATCCTTTTCAGAGATCTATCATTTGACCAATTTTACTGACAGCTCAGCCAATTTTAATCTTCTACATGTGTTTGCACATGCTTTTGTTTGCCTTTATGTTTTATGTTTTTTTAAAGAGAAATTGATGGTCGGGCAAGTGATTTGCAAAACCACTTGCCTGACAGATCAAGTAGCGCAAAACTTTCTTTTAGTACCCCGATCTAATTGTGTGACTGAGATTCTAATAAAAACCAGTAGTTGACAACAACAAAAAATAATCTACACTAACATAATATTAGCTATTCTGTTTTTGTCTTCCAATCCTTCTTTAGGTATGCGAGTATGGAGCGATCCATTCAAGCCTCGAGCTGACTCGAAGTGAAATCGTCAAGATGTGTATTCATGAACTGAAACCCTTCGAACTGTGTGCCAGGCAGCAGCTCAGACGAGAGTGTCTGACAGAGGTGCTACAAGGAAGAAACTGTCAAACATTTTGCGAGAGGAAAAATGAGAACCTAGACTGGAAAGGAGGGGAAAATGTTTTCTCCCTATATATCATAGATTTGTAAAGAAAGAGAGATGGATTTTGAATGCAGAATCGGGTATTGATAACAGTGTTGATGGTCATATTTACTTGAATAATTTTTTTTTTTAATCAATTGAATTCAATTGAATATTCTACAATAATCTTGCAATCATCAATCGGTAGGGATTACTGAAGTACGGTACATGTGTACTTTGAAAAAACAATTATTGATACTATTACATCCGACATAGACAGAAGCCTAGGGCCATGGCTACATGTACCATCATTTTTCCATGACCATTTTTCCATGACCAAGTATTTTTCCACCAAGTCAGTTAAATTCCCTATCCTGTGTTTTTCCAAAAGAGAAATGTTTGAAGAAAAACGTAGCTGTCAAAACGGGTTTTTGCAATGAAAATGTGTTCTGGGCCCATTTTGCTCCAGGGCAGCCTATGAATATTGTGCCTATTATAACATTAGATTAGGGTAAAACAGCAGAGAGGGGCCTGTATTCTGATGCTATCGGAATACGGGCAAGAGAGTTTCAAGTAGCAAATTTACCATACATTCAGACCTCCCAACCATTATGAATTTGGAGGGATAAATATGATTTTTCATCATTCTGAAGTCATGTTTTCATTGCATATATGATTTTTCATGATAATTGTACTAAATTGTACTACACTTTCCTATGGGAATCATTATTCTTCCCTCTTTTTTAGCAAAGTTATCCCTCTTTTTTAGCAAAGTTATCCCTCTTTTTTAGTCTATAAGTTTGGGAGGTCTGATACATTTACATATATATTTCTTGGCCCCATTTCATGTAAAGAATATAACATTATCAAGTCCTTTGTAATTACCAATAACGTTCAATAATAGACTCAATAATGACATACAGTATATCTTTATATGATTTGATCTGATCTGCACCATTTTACAGCTTGACCATGTCCTAACATGGTGGGATATAACAAAATACATGATATAAGAAGGTGATTTTTAGGGTCCCAGCTCTTTGTATTCTCTTGTTTTTCTGCCCTGATAACAACAGGCTTTCTGACATATGCATGTGACAAGGGTTCTTTCATGGTTCAAAGGACCTTGTCATAACGAGAATTTATTGTACTACAATCACACATGGCCGGATGTAGTCCGTATCCATAGGGAGATATTATAGAAATATACAATGACTCTCGAGGTTCTGGTTAAAACTATTCGCACGAATGAGCATATCAGATAGTTTTGCTAATTGCTAATTGCTTTAAATGCTATTATAAACCCTAACTTGTAAGTATTATTTAAGCTGAAGATAAAGTGATGCCACTTCGAAACATGTTCTTATTAAAAAAATTGTGTTCTCTTTGTTATAATGTTATTTAAATTTATATTGTGTCGTTTTTTCGTATGTATTGTTCTTGTTCGAGAACGTCATTGTAACCAATACAAGTATAAGAATCCAATTTATTTCATTATGAACTGATGAGTTTGATGCAGTTATAATTCAAAATCTGGCCTAGTGTGATTGTGGCAAAATTTTGTGATGTCAATTACATATATGTATGTATATATTATATGAAAGATGGTATTATGTATGCCTTTATAGCAAGAATCAAGAAATAAACAATAAAAGATTTAATTCTAATATTTTTCTGGTGTCATTGCATTGGTATAAAATCATTCCTCCCATATATCGATGGTATAGTTTCCCCTTTTCATGCAACCTTTCCCCTCCATCTACTTTGCTTTATCTCTTCCTCCCTCTTTCTTCCTTATCCTCCCTTCCTCCCTCCTTTTTCCCCATTCTCCCCTCCCCCCACCCACACACACACACAGACTATATGCTATATGGAAAATCTTTTCCTCATACCTGGGTTGTGTTTGATAAAGCTTTTCGGAAAGGTACGCATGTCTCTGTGCATGACTGTTGATCTCATTTAGTGATATTGCCGAGTGAGCACCTGAGAAATGGTCACCAGTCGTACGTAACTCTACCAATAGCTTTCTGAAACACAATCCAGTGATGTCAGTTGTTCTTGAATATGTATGAAGTTGATTTCTATATAGGTGTAAGTTTTTCATCACAAGTTGATGGCTGAGAGTATAGTTGTTTTTTTCATGGTTTTGTCAACTTTCGTTCTGTTATTGCCTCAGCCACATTTAGATATTGACCTAATGTGTATTCTGGAACAGTTGGCATCTCTGTCAGACCAGGGAATTTTCTGATTCCCCTCGCCTTGCATCCGTTCTGCCCCACTATATCTCTCTCTTCCTCCATATCATTCCCCTCTCTCTCTCTTTGAAAGTACCCTTCTCTCCAGTCCCCCTTTATTCTGATCCATTTACCTCTTTTATTCTAAATATTTCTCATCATTTCATCACTTTATACACATACATGCAATCTTTGAACCTTGTGACACTTTCAATAATGTGCAGCATAGAAGTGTAGAATTTTTTTTATACCATATTTCGATTATGCAGGATATAAAACATGTAGAGTGAAAATTATTTGGTAGAATTTTGGTCATGGAAAGTCAAGATCTGGCCATTTGGATTAAAAAATTGCACTGTGCTCTGAAAAACCATGGTTTATCATTTTACGGACCAGGGCCCTATTTCATAAAAAGTTGCGTTGAAACGCAAGTGAGGAATTTTAACAAAATTCCATTTTCAACCAATCAGGAGCACGTATTTGAAATTTTCGTTTAATTTTCTGAGTTGCATATAAACGCAACTTTTTATGCAATAGGGACCATGTCGATATCGATCAGTCTTCAATAGGCGGGTTTACTAAAAGAGGCAAACATCATGCATTCTTTGTACACAAATGTTGTTCTTGACGACTCAAAAAGTTTGCCCTGACTTGCCCGACATAGCAACAAGTGATATATGCAAACTGGATTCCAAGTATTATTTGTCAATTGTTACTAACATATTGAAGGAATACTGCATAACTACGTTCGCTGGCAGGAAACTAGCATAAAGTTGATTATATTGGTAAACCGGTCTATTGGGGAAAATCACCCATTGAAATGGCCATATCTCAAATGCCCATTCAAACAAAAAATGGCTGTGGATGTTTATCATTCTATAAAAAGTCTTTGATATAATGTACATAAGCCTTTACTGAATTAAATAAATGATAACCAAGAAAACAAGATATTCATTTTAATTCTTTCTAATTTATTAAATACCAAAGCCATGTATAAGAATCATATTCATATGAATAAATGTATATTGCAAAGCTTGTAAATTTTATATGTGTATATTTACCATGCCCCTATACCACATTTAATAGATTTACATTAACATTGATTTCACTTCTAGATTATAATTTGCATCTTATAGAAGAAAGGCTGTCATAAAATCACGTACAGTGCCATATATTTTCTAGGATCGCCTGATACATTGTAACAAAAACTTGACACCAAAATATTATCATGACTCGTGAAAATTTAATATAGATTCAACAAATACATGTATGAACTCTTCTCCCAAAAACATATTTTGAAACTAAGAAATCCTGAGAATCATTGAAATAAACAATAACTTAAATTGTATGATGGATAAAATATGACATCTTTAGAATTGTTAACTTACAGTAAAAGAAAATAAAGATCTTAAATAGTAAGGAGGCATGCAAAACTTTGCAGATAATTTTTCTGCTTCTTTACAACATAAACCTTTAGAGGTACAGTGTATGTATGGCCTTACAATGTCGCATTTTAGTGACAATTTTGTATTTTGGGCATATTCCAGAAATCTGGGCCCAAATTCTGAAAACTGTGATCAGTGGTGATATCTTTAATGTTAGCAAAAATATGTTAATTGTCATAGCAAGTCAAAATGACAATGCGCCATTGGTTAAAGGTATAGATTCGTAGTGACCGGGATGCAGAAAGTGATGTTAAACAAGCTGAATTCACAAGTTGCTTTACATGGCTAAATATATCTGTGTAGGATATAAGGAGTACATTTTTGCTCGTATTATGTGTATTCTATGTCGAACACGTCAATCAGCCATTATTCCTACGGTGTGCCAAGTGCTTTAGCACGGGGGAGCGTCGGCCTGAAATGGGCGGTGCGATAGGTGGTATTGTCTGCGGTGTGTGAGTTCGCGTTCATTTTGTACGTGAAGCATGTTCTGTAAGGGAGTACGACCGCAGCATGTTTTTTATTTTTCGATAATTAAGCCATTTCTAGGTCGATTTCATTCAAACAAACTATGAACATGCTCTAATTTACTATTGAAAAACTGCATTATGGTAATAATATTACTGCAGCTCGTAAACTAGGTAAATATCTGAAGCGCCCTCCTCCCAAAACTGGTCTATGGCTTTAATATTTGTGCTGTGTCTGCAGTGGTTGCGCAAGGTAAAAGAGACCTCTGTGCACCCACCAATAATAAGTGCTCATTGCGCCCAATTAGCATTTGTTATGACAGATAACACCATTTTCCTAACACAGAAGATACCTCAGTTTTCAGAATTTGTGCCCTGAGCACTTAGCTTCGCACACGATGGGAAAGACAAAAATGTGCTGAGCATTCTCAGTATATAATTCCAGTATAATGTGACTTTACTTTCCTGATTAAGAAAAAATTGAATGTTACTAATCCCTATGACCCTAAAATTGGCAACACAGAGAAATATACGAAATACAAGTGACCAGAATTTGCTAATTTGCATAAAAATAACTGTTCAGTTATATCATTGAAATAATCTGAACATTCTTATCAATTGTCCGGTTTACCTTTTTTTTTTACCCTTCATCTGATTTTTCTGCTTTTAATCGAAGCAAAGTATTTTTTACCCAGACCATGCCTTAATTTTTGTTCCCTAAACTGTCTCTTCATGGGAAAAATTTGTAAAATTTAGGTTCACATCTACGAGCAGGGTGCTGAAGGAAGCAATACAGTCCTATGCATACTCAACACACATAAAATAGACATAATAATAGCAAGATAGCTGGAGCTGTCCCTCATAAAGATCTGACATGCTGATTGGTCCGTTGGGTAAGGGAAGAGGCCAGTTGACCAATCACGAGAGAGTACACTTAGAATCGCTTTCAGACCCTTGTCGTTGCTGTATGAAACAGAATCAACATTATTGGACAGCGTTAATAGACCTCCTGTGAGTGCAAAATAAAAATGCAAAAAATGAGGGGAAATAAATAATAAGTAGCATGCAAAAAAAAAACAATGGGAGAATAAACATGCAAATTTCAGATCATATACATGATTTCAGTCTTATCTGGCCAAAATGAACTTCTTCTGAATATATCTTATTGCTTATAAATTGGCATAGATCATTTTATGATTAGTACACATACAAACACGTAGAACTATATCCCAAACTCCAGGAAATGATGTACCTCCTTACATTACCACTTTTATATGACCAGATAGTGTTGTCATGAAAAGTAAAATAATATGTTGTTGTCTATAACGTAAGGATAGCATAATGAATGGAGTGACCTCATTTGAATTGAGGTTAATCAGCATGTAAGCACAAGATAAAATTGAAATTGTTGCATCTATGACACTAGAAAGATGCAATGCAGTTGATCAGAATGCCCTAATAAAATTGATTGTTTCATGCAATGCAGATATCAATTTGCAACTGATTTGAGATGATTTGAAATTAATAGCAACTTTCTAGCAACACCCCATATGAAGTCAAATCATCGGATTCCGAAACTAACCTGCCGTCTCCTTCGATTCCTCTCTTCCTCTTCACTTGCTGCTAGCGCCCTCGCAAGGGCAAGATCCTCGTCTTCCTGCTGTAGCGCCCTCGGATTGGCGGGCGGCCTGGTCGCAGGTTTTGATGATCTGCTCTCCTCTGTTAATGACATCTGGATGGCTCTTGCCATGGCTTCATCCTCTGACTGCATCATTCGAAAGAAGATGAAAGAATAAAGAAAATATTATACACAAATCCAAACGTTCCCACACAAAATGGGGTGGGTTAGACAGAAAATGTTTTTTTCCATTATTTTACTATCATATGGACATATTGCAACATAGGAAATTAAACTTTGCTAAAGGATCTTAAAAAAAGAAGATTTTTCAGATTTTCAGATTTGACATATCACATTTGACATGAGATGCTGGAGCAGTTGGCACAGATGAAGTGAAGAATATCATGATGGACAGGAGTAACTGGAGGATCCATACTAGGTCTCGGCAGCTTAGCCGACTTGGTAGGTAGGTAGATTTGATAAGTTTATCAATGGATACACAGGGCGGTCATTTCTATGTGAACGGAAAATCTAAAATAAAAATAAAAACAAAGATGTTGGGTCAATTTCATAGAACTAAAGTCTGTCTGGGTTCTTATGTAAAAAATGACTTTGTTACCTCAGGACTTGTTTACATGTGTATAAAGATAATAATAATCAAAGAACTTATCCATTTTAGGGGGTGTTGCTCAAAATAAACTGCAAATCAACTGCAACTTTGCAAATTGTAACGCGCATTTTCGTTCGCGCACGGTATGCGCATTCAACGAGACGCGCATGAAACAATGATTTTGATTGGCGCATTCCGATCAACTGCAACTTGCGATCAATTGCATCTTTTGAGCAACACCCCTTAAGTGACACTTACCATGCCTGCTTGCATTGAACTCCCTACATTCTGCTGCCTTCCTCCTGGCATTCTCTCCCTCCTCTCTCTAAAAAAAAATGAATGCAAAGATTAGAAATGGAATTCATTATCTGTTGTTGTATTAGCTTAAATCAAAAATAAATTCATACAATACAAAAAAAATAAATGGTAAAGATAATGAACAAAAAATCTGCTGACTATTTGTTCAGCTGAAAGTTTGTTTCCAGTGAATAAGAGGTGTTGAGAAAATTGAGCCGAAAATATCTGCCCACCCCCCCCCCCCCACACTTTATTCCCTTTATATTGGGATATGACTCGGTGCCTCTAAACTTAACAAAGTCAAGACTCTCCCTAAAAGTCAATGCAGTTTGTAGACATCTAGATTTGTTCCTGCATTATCATGATGATGGTGGTGGTGATGATCATGTTGATGATGGTTAGGATTGAGAAATTAATGACGATGACTAAGGTGGTGGTATTGTTGTTGATGCTGCTGCTTATGATGATGATTATGATGATGATGAATAAAAATCATGACAATTCTCATGATGGTAATCATGATAGTGATGATGGTCATGATGATCATGACAATGTTCATAATGGTAATAATGATTATAGTGATGATGGCGATGATGATAATGATAATGATGATGATGATACAGTCAAACCTCGTTATAAAGATCATTGATATAACGAGCTCTCGTTATAACAAGGTAATTTTCCTGGTCCCATCTCTTTGTATTTTATTGTATTTTGACCCTGATATAACAAGGTTTCAATATAAAGAGGTAATTCCTCTGGTCCCAACGACCTCGTTATAATGAGGTTAGACTGTACTAATACTGACGATTGCGATGGTGGTTATGATGGTGATATTGATGATGAAGACCAAGCATGGTGTGGACGAAGATGATGATGACCAAGCAAGGTGCGGACGAAGATGATGATGACGAATATGATCAGCTGCATATATGTTATCACTAGGATTTGAACATTCGTCCATGAACTTAATCACAAATCAATAATTATTCTACTACACATAATAACAAGCGTCATTAACGCAACTATAGCACATACCTATCTAGATCTCGCCCTAGAACACTTAATGCTGATTGTTGAGGTCTTGACTGATTCCTGTACGATGACGATGAAGATGAAGCTGATGAGCTCCCTGCCGTTCTATTACTGCCTTGCTGTCTGGTGATTGCAGCTGCCCTGATGAATTAAATGAAACAACAGCAGAACAAACTTAGAGGCACATTGTTGACAAGGAGGGCAGAATGGGTCATAAATGGCTCATTAAGGAAAAAATGTGTGAGAGGGGGACAGGATGGGCACTTTTTTCAACTATTTCCATTTCATGAGCATAAAAACACTTATTGAAAAAAAAAGTGAAGGGGTACAGGTGACCCAACGACACAAAATTGGGTGGGGACGGCTTCAGCCCTGTATCAAATTGTTTGCGAATACCATGGATTTTAAGACCAAGGGCCCTGACCAATTTGTAATCTCCCCCCCCCCCCCCCCCCCTCAAGGAGCTGAAAACTGCAAAAAGGTAGTACACCCTAACTCTAAACAGGGGACCCGAACCCCCATGATGTATGCATGAATTAAAAAAAACAAGATTGAACTTTCAAACAATGCTGGTAGACAAAAGGCAGAACAAACATGCACAACATGATTGATTCCAAAGAAAATTTGGCATTGCCTCTAGCAATCACCACTCATGGTACATGGACACGGTGAGAATTATCAACAATCTTAAGATAAACATAAACATACCCTTGCTTTGATACCCCTCTACCAGAGTTCTGGAACCCTTGACAATCATGGTCCACCGTATGCCGATGCTTCAAACAGAAGTTCTTGTGACAGGATGAGCATAAAACTGGAACAAGCTATAATAATGAGACAAAAACAGAGACAAGAAATTCATTAACTATGTTTCCACAATTATGATTGGCCTAACATGATCTACTCCATGCAATATCAGATATGCTAGGCTATTTTATTCATTCATCCATTCATTGAAATTCTATTTCAGTCATGTACCACAGGCCAACTTTTCTTGTAGATCAGATTCATAGAGAAAGTAACATACTGTATTACCTAAAATAGTTGCTGGGATTTAATTCTGCTTATCTTTGTGAACCGAATTCGCAAAAATATTCACTCCTTAGCATGTCCCCAGACTTGTGCACAATTATCATTCAGAAACACAAAAATGAAGCCCTACTATTATATAAATACAGTACTTCTAAAATTCTGTGAATTTACTAAAATTATCGGCTTTTATAGTATTGTGGGTTTTTTTCTTTAGCATGTCTACCATTCACTAACTTAAATAAACACTATAGTACCTCGTTATAGAATTTGATAAAGAAAATCTCCTCCTTAAGACCAAAGTCTATTATCTTGAGGAGGTTACACTGGATGACTTCAAGTACGGTGTTCGATGTTGGTGTTGGTGTTGAGAGCAAAACAGGTCCGTAAACCGAGCTCCAACACCGTTGTCAGTTTACAGAAGTGATACAGAAACGACTGGAAATACGTCAGAATCTTGCATGGTCAACCCCAACACCGACAGACTTCAAGTTTGGTGGTGAGGATGGTGTTGGTTTTGCTGCAACACCAACACCATCGTTCAACACCGTACTTGAAGTCACCCATTGTATTACCTCTTTTTGTTTGCATCCTTTCTTGGTGCACCTATTAGCATAGACTTTCCTCTTCTTCACAGCGGGGTCTGACTGGCACTCCCGGTCTATGTGATCAGACACACCTATATCAGGGGCTTTGTCTGTCAACACAGCCCCCATCCCCCATCCCCCTCTCTCAAAAATTTGTAATTGCAGTTGTCAGCATTTTTTTCATGATTTGATGTCCTTATCACAATGGTACATTCCAATATTGACAATGGTTTTGGGGAAGAGCCATGTCAAGATTGTGTCAACAGGACATCAAATTCGATGCCTATATTGGCAACAATTTCTTTTTGAAAAACAATGCCAAAATGTGCCAAAAGGACATCAAATTTGATGACATTATATACTATCTGACATAAAGATTGTTGTCCTTAACCCTTTCACACAAATTGACATCCCTATCATATCATTCATTTGCACAAAAAGTATGACAACATTGCCATTGATTTTTACAACTTTTGAAAAGACATGTCAAATGAAGCATAATGGATGCAAATTCATAAGAAAAGAATGTACAATTGAATGAATTGAGATCAAATCATGAAAGAGGACATCAACTTTTGCGATAAAAGTTCTTGTGAAATACGCTCTATCACAGGTCCACCTTAATATCGATGCAAGAGCAGTCGAAAACTATTGAGACTGCAATTTCAAATATTCTCAAACATAAAACAACAAACAATTACCTCTTTTTGTTTGCATCCTTTCTTGGTGCACCTATTAGCATAGACTTTCCTCTTCTTCACAGCGGGGTCTGACTGGCACTCCCGATCTATATGATCCGAGACACCTATATCAGGGGCCTCCCCTCGTTTCACTGGAACAGGTTTGTTACATAGTGGGCACACTGGTACTTGAACATCCTTTGAAGTATAAACAAAATATAAATTGTTGAGAAACAGAAATATTGCAAGAATTACATAATATATGGCATTTGAACACACTATCTCTCTAGTCACCTATTCAAAGGCGCAAAACAATTTATCTAAATACCCGGCCATAGTAATAGCTGCGAAGTGGGCAATTTTTGCATTTAAACTAATAAATTCATGCCCATCTACATGTACATCACCTCGGTTGAGTGTAGCAAAGAGTGGATGAATTTCGTGCTAAAGGATGGTGTTCAAATCGCTGACTCTCTAGTTGACAGGCGGGAGTCAGAACCACTACATATATACATCATGGGAGGTTATCCCAACTTACCGTCATAGGACGTGTTGCTAGAAAGCTTCGACCAACTGCCAATCAACTGCAAATCAGTTGCAAACTGATATGTTCATAACATCGCCCCCCCCCCCCCCCCCCTGTTTTTGTCGCTGTGAGAATCCGTTGTAATCAAACTACACGTACATGTGCACGTAAAAATAGAAAATAAGGTGTAGTACATGTAAAGTATGCCATACAATTTGACAGGTATGTCACTGTGGACCAAAAATATTTGTTCTGGTATAAAGTGAGAGTCACGAATAGACAATAACAATGGACACTCAAATTTTCAACGAAGACAGGTGAAATGTTTTCAGGCATGATGATATTCGGCAATCATACAACAGACCTTATTACCTCCATAGGAAGCAAATTCGGATATAAAAAGTATGATTTGGGGCATACATGTTTGTAATGTGCAAAAGTGCGTCATGTTTTTTCTTCAAAACATTCTTGCATTATGTGAAGAATGGACGTTTACCAGATTTTTCAGTGGCCTAAAGCCTTGGGAGCAATCAAATCATCTATCCTACAATTGTAAAATAGACTAATTTTCAATGAGGCAAAGGGAAAGGAAAAGGATGTAGTTTTAGAGGCGTGTATCATTCAATTCTGAATATTTACGCCAGAAGAAGAAGAGAGAAAGAGGATCGCCATCTTAACGTCTCCATCCGAAAGACGGAATGCGACCAGGATTCGAACCCACAGGCAGGAACTAACCTAAGTCTATGACTGTCCCGAACAGCTTGATTTCAGGCGCACACCACGGCTCCTCAGTTTATTTGACTTACCTTTCTAAAACCTGCTGCACATTTATGTTGCTCATACCGGATATGGTCTTTGCTGTAAGAACAAACAGAAAGTACATGGCATTGTGAACATACATGTAATGGTAAATCTCTATGGAAATGATGTTTTTCCACATACAGGTGTACATTATACTGCAATAAAACTGGTCTCATTTAAATCTCCAACTGTATTTTCAACCAATCAGGAGCGCGTATTTAGGACTTGCGTTTAATTTTCTGAGTTGCATTTAAACAAAACTTTTTATGCAATAGGGCCCAGAATACCAAACGATTCATGAAATCCAGAAATTTTCCCTGAAGTTTAGAGAAAACACTTCAACTGGATATTGGAAAACAACCTGTGTTAAAATATGCCCATCTTTCTACACGATATTACATAGTGGTGAAAAATCTTAGTTTCAGAATGTTTGGCAGGATGTTACATTCAAAATGTTGATGTTTTTTCTTTGCTATCTGAATAACTCTATATAGATCTGGGGGGTGTTTCATCAA
>BQKZ01000984.1:55114-65129 GCA_036244855.1 Temnopleurus reevesii
CCCCCCCCCCCCCCCCCCCCCCCGATTAACTTACATCTAGTCAAGCACCATACTCAATTTAATTCACCACTTGACATTAATGCTGTCGTAGAGTTTGCTGTTGTGAGACAAATTCTCTGGACAAAGGCTAGAAAAAATTATGTGAGATCTCAATGTAGAGACCTTATTTCTCATAACCAGGGTGCTAGAAAACAGGCAAAACAAATTGAGCAATCAGGTACTAAGTAAATGAAATTGTCACTTGTCCAAATTGGCAAATAATGGTTATATTAAAGTTTTCCTATGTCCAAGAAGAATAAATTACTGCCAATGTCATGTTTGTCATAAACCCAAATTAATTGATCTGCTTGAACCTGCTTTTGCTTTTCATTCTAAGTTTTGTTTCTCGCTAACAAACGTGCATAGCTAGAGGGTGTTGATTCAAGTCTGTTAGTAACGATTGTACTACAATAATGGGAATCCAGTTTGCATTGGTTGCCAAATCAGACAAACTTTTGAGTTGGAGTTATGTATTAAAACTTTCATCAGTAGACCACTTTCGTAATGTATTCAAATTTTATGCATGTTTCTTTGTCAAATGCACAATGACTAAATATTTGTTCACCAGATACAAAATAATCGTGTTTCAAAAGACGGAATGTGAATAGCATGAAGTGATTGTTGCTAGGTTGGTCGAGCTCCGATGTTTGTCCAACCAAGCAACCCTAATGTATGAAAGTTGCGTTCTGACTATTGTTCTATCATTCTCTTTTGGCAACTGAATACATACTTCGTCTTAGGGCAAACATGAATACATTTGAATACATTACGAAAGTGGTCTATTAGTGAGCTGGTTTGTTAAAGACCTCCCATAAATACAAACTAAAGACAAAGTCTTGTACATATACTTACCAGAATACATTAGAACATGAGTCGCATTTCATGGGGAGAAAATCTGCAAGAAGAAAATGATAAACAGAAACGAAAAAAGGTCATAAATGAAGGTAGATTCATGTATTGGTTACCCCAAACATAGCACGGCTGGGGGAATTCCCCCTTCACCTTGGTGTGCTATCAGGCAAACAAGTGCAAGGAAGAAAAATAAAACGAACAAACTTGAAAATTTGAGAAAATGGGATAGTCCATTCAAAGGTTGTGATATTTTTTTTAGTTTCCATCTCCACCTGTGGTGGGCATCCCTTTGTTGGCAGCTTTGGCATAATATGTGATGTCACACATGGACAACTCCCAATTTACTTTGTACATAAATTTATTAAAAATAGATCAATACCAGATAAGGGATCATAATTATTCTTCTGTAATCTTTGCAGTATTGCTATTGCTTTACCATACCTGAACAAAAAACAACAATTGATCTAAATTTCTTTGAAAAGAAGAAAATGTGAAATGCAAATGGGGAGTTTACCAATTATCATGACATGATGATGACATAACAGATTTTCCAGAGTTGCCAATTCAAGGATGCCCATCAGATGTGTAAATGGGAACTTTGAAAATAAATACATTTTGAATGAACTATAAAATACAATTGTTCTCAATTTTAAAGTCTGTTTATCTTATTTTCCTCCATTCACTAGTACCAGCACATCCAAATATGAGTGAGTTTGCCATGAATAAATTAAGGAAATAAATTTCTGCTTACAGTCCATGCATTCCTAACAACAAACCAGAATTTCTAAATTAAATTAAATCAATTCCAAACTAGGAAAATATATTTTTTTCTGTCTAATCTCTGGTACAAAGATTAGATCAGAAATGACATTTGTTTTTTGTAGATCTCTTGTCTTTCTTGAGATTTAGATCTATCAATATGTTTATTTTATATATAAAAACGTACAAAAAATTTATCGGGTCCAAAGTCACCAAGACAGCATAGTTTGCACGGTTTTTCTTTAATTTTTATAAACAGTTCCTGACAATGACATTTTAATTAAACTTTATCTTTGACTGAGTAGGATCCAATGAGGAGAAAGAGTCCAAAATATACAAACAAATGGAAAAATTCTTCACATGAGTGATGCTTTTCTGGAAATGTCTGCATGGCTTATTATGGCGTCTGTATTTGTAGAAAAGACTAACTTATCTACTTACTAATCTAGTTTTATTTCTGAAATTTCTTTTCACAAACAAGAAACTCTTTTAAAAATCCTCCAAAGACGTATTTTTCTATCTAATTGCACAGAAAATGTCTCTGCTTGAGAGAAAATCGTGGTGGCGACTTTTTGTCTTCCCATCTGTCATATAGCCTTGCCTAAACATAACACAAGCCCTCCATCTTTCCATTTACTGAATCATGAAGAAGTAATGGTCAGTGCAGTCCCACACAGTCAAATATTTGCAGTGCACCAACATCCGTTGAAACTACACCATAGTCCATTGCATTGGCATTATTTTACATTTTGTTTCGCGTAAATAACGACATAATTCAATACACAACTCACCAAGTTGATTACATGTGGATTCGTGACAATTTTGTCCAAGATCTGGAAACTCCATCTTTTCTGCTTCTCAACGATAGCGCTTGATAAAAACTGTGTTTTTCGAAATTCTAGCAGAGGATAACTGTTTCGTTTTTCGTCTCTTCACTTCACTAAAATTGCTTACGTCACGTCACGGCTGTTGTGTTTATTATGTTAATTTGTCACGTGATTGGGGATGCCCTCTAGACGTCATGATCTAAATATAGAACATACCATCTACAATGTGCAAGAAACTGCGAGAATCATGACAGTGGGAATATGGCGGTATGATTGAATCTCATTCATTACAGCCCTATATAAATAAATAATGAAATTTGTAGTTTCTAATATTTTATATATATGCATATAAATAATGATAATGATATATTAAGAGTATATATGCAATAAAAATAATAATTAACACTGACAAATTGATATAGTAATGATTAATTATAATCATAACAACTGAATGATGATGATGGTGATAATATAACTAATAATGATATTGATAACAGTAATAAATGATGATGATAATAATAATAATAATAATAATAATAATAATAATAATAATAATAATAATAATAATAATAATAATAATAATAATAATAATAATAGATGCAACTTATATACCGCACGTATCCACTTTGCTGAGTGCTCACGGCGCGTATTATGCTTAATAATAGTAATGATAATGATAACAATAATAATTTCAATAATAAAATTTGCTTACATAGTGCATATCATAATAAAAGAATATGGTCTTAAATAACAAAATAATAGGTGGCACAGACGTTATGAAAAAAAATCATAGTGTGTAAATTATCAATTTCTCATTTTTGTAATATTCATAAATATGGTTTCATAATTTTAACTAATGTTGAACGTCAAGCAAGGTAACATGCAGTTACATGGTATGACGCGGATGGCCTGGGAATCCGTGTTCGGTTGTATTAAGCAACACACCAACTTTGTACAAAACGTAGGTCACATTACATGTATAATTATTAAAAGAGATGGGAGCAAAAAGGCGCAAGGTGCAACATTGCACCTTTTTCCACTTTCTTTTCACGAAGGTGCACAAAAGATGTTGCAGTTTGTATGTATTAGGTTCAATCCTGCGCTATGAAGTAAGACAGAAATACTGAGCAACTCGTCGCTTTTGACCGACGGACGGATTTATAAGACATCAAATATAGACTCCGTACAATTAAGACGCGAATGGTTTGTTCTGGTGAAAATCTGTTGAAATATTCGACAGTTTTAATGTTTTCATACAGGATTCACAGCCTGAGTCGGAAGAAATCGTTTTACATGAAATGAAGTGATCCAAAATGGGTTCGAGCCCAATATAGCTGACACAATCTTAACTTGTAAAATCTTGCAAACTAAGGAAAATTAGCAAAATCATGGGTGCTCCCATTGTTTGGATGTGCACCGTTCTCCTATAATAGCTGTGACTGCGTGTACTTGTGGACTAGTTTCTCCTAGGTCCATGATCTTGCTGGCCACCCATAGGTGTTTTTCCCCTTCTTTCCCTTTCCCGTTTTTTTTTTTTTTTTTTNTGCATTTGAAAGAAGTGAAGGCAGTTTTTTGTTTCTTGCTTGTCAAGCTTCGTGGAACACCTTCCTGATGGGAGCGACAAAACACTGTGACAAAACATCACGAAATGTAGCAGCGTTTTGTCGCTCCTGCGATAAGCTTTATAAAACGCCCCCCCCCAAAAAAAAAAGTTCATGGTGCATTACTGATTAAAATGTTTCAAAAAATTATAAACCCTGGGCGGTGTTCAACCATAAAACGTTCTTAAAGAGTTTGAACGACTTTAGGAAAGACTGGAGTATGTAAATAAGTGCCATTCGCACAAGATTCTCGATCATTCAGCAAAAACTGATACCAGTCGTTGTGGTTGTTGTTGTTTTTGGATTTATCGGCGCTTCATTCATGTATGAATAAAGGATTTCATCAATATTGGTAAAACTACTCGCTGAGTGGAACACCGCCTACGTCTATGAACACCGCCCAGTATATAATGTACGTTACAAGTTTTGCGCATGATTTTACGCACCGTTATCTGACGTCACAGCTGCGTTGTTACATCATAATGGTTTTGAGCGTTACAACAATGGGATTCAAGCGCGCGCACAGTAACCCATGTAATTTGTTTACTTTTTCTTCACTTGTGATCTTTTCACAGTATAGATGTTTGATATCTCATCATCGTCTTTCATTATTGTTGCTTTAATCGACTATATATCATCATGTGGAGTATGAAATTTGTTAGTTTGGATCCAGAAGATGTTGTGGAGGCTCAGGTATAATTTACAGAATAAATTTTTAGAATAAACAGACAATTCGTTTCAAACGAAGACCGTTCTAAAAAATATGAAATTCTAATTCATCTTTCAGCAATCAGTGAGTCGGGAGGTAGGGGGTGACAACGATAATTCTGATAAATGTGATTCATCTGAAACGAAATTGAACAAATTGAATTGAATTAAATTGAATTTATTGTTTTCCTTTTTTTCATATACATAATCGATACAAAATAACATGACAAGGGAAAAAATTAAAGGAGGCAAGTACCCTGAAAGCGCAGCTTGAGTTGGGATCGCCTCAAAACAAAGTGAAACAAAATTATCTCTTTAAAGAAGAATAAAGAAAAAAAATAGTACATATACATACATGTATTCTAAAAATCTTATAAAGCGCCTAGAAGCATTGGCATAAGGCGCTATACAAATGTGGCTTATTATTATTATTATTATTATTATCATTTGAAGAAAACAAACAATTTAAGGATAAAACGAGATGGATAAAGGGAAAAAACTGTTTAAGAGAAATAATGTAGATGAAGTGAAGTAGTTAGTTTCTGATGCGCATGAAATTAAGGAAAACAAATAAATGCAGCGGGTGTCTGTGTATCGCTATATACATTAATCAAAATATGAATTCGCAAAAAAAAATCGGCTGATTTAGGTATAAGACTATTTTTTTTTAATTATGTGAGATATAATTAAATTAGATTGATGGTTTCCTAAAAATTCACACCGAGCTAATATTTTTTTTAACAAAATGATTGTTAATCCCATTTTGAAACATTTTGAAAAGATGATCCAAAAATAATAGTTCTAAAATATCGATTTACAAAATATATTCACTCGTAGTCTTTAAATCATCGTTTTGAAATTTGAAGGAGCTGATTATTTTCCCCTTTCTCCCTTTTCAAATCTGTCACTGTAAACTACACTCAGCAAGTTAATCCACACTAAATAATGCAAACAAACTAACAAACAGACAATCAAAACAAAACAAACGAAATCAAACAAACATACATTCACAGTTTTTGTAATTCAATAAGAATAAAATATTTAAAAGTAGAAATCAGTCATTGTATAAAAAAAAATAATCAAATCATGTTATTCAAATAGAATCCACTAATCATAATCTTAGAAAAATCAAATAAAGTTTTCTCTCACTTGTTTCAGTGTCGTCTTCCAGCTACGATCTCTTACGAAGACGAAACCACAGCGTGGTCGCCTCCTGTCCGAACGTGGGTCGAAAATGAGACACTTGATCCGAACGTACCAGCACGGTCCTGGATCGTGAACGAAACGGTTTTAGCCAAGGCTAGGATCTCGAGGACCAGCAAAATACTAGCACGGTCCTGGATTGCCAATGAGACCAAAGTGGTTCCAACAAAGCCTAGTATTTCTAGGAGGTCCTGGACTAAGACCTCGACCCTGTTATTGCAGACCAGGTCTGAAGAGAATCCAGAAAGGGTGGACTGTAAATACCCAAAGAAGTCCTATACCGACTTGCCAGCAAAACCAATCAAGGTTTGTATTTTCTTTGATAATAAATAATCCCTTAAAATGATAAATGCATGAACCGATGAAGTACATGCAGTAACACTTATATTTAAATGCACTTTGAAGTATTGGAGCAAAAATGTATTATCATTGATTATTACTATTATCAATACTGTTATTATCATTGTTTACTATTATTATTATTACTATCATTATTATTGTTATCATTGTTGTTATTATTATGTAGGTCTTTCAAAGCAGCGCTTTTTATCTGCTGGAAAAGCGATTTGTAAATAAAGTATTATTATTATCATTTTGTATACTATTGTCACTATCATCACATCATTACATCATTACATCATTACTTATCATTACTCATAAATTACTCATCATTATTGCTATTATTATCATTATTATCATTATTTTTATCAATATCATCATTATCATTACTATCATTATCATTATTTGTGTAAATTACATAACTGATACAAATTTCCTCCATCAACAGGTTAACACACTGGCAGACGTCCCCAAAAATGTCAGCCGCTTTCACAAACCTACACCGGTCCAGAGAGTTCAGCCCATAACGAGATTGAGAGCATCTCCACCCTCTAAACCACATCACTCCATCACCATCAAGGGAAGCAAAAATCTAAAGTGGCAAGAGAATCTGGTAGAAGTTGACGACAAATCGCACCTCAAAAAGGTAAAAACACGGTATAAACTGTTTCCGAAATGTTAAGTGGGCCAGAGACAATAGAAATGTACACCGTGTTTTCAACTGTACGGACACAACAATCACAAGCCGGTTCCGATTTGAATAGCATTACAAAAGACCAGTGAATTTGCGATCGACTTAATTTTTAGAAAATAGTTTGAATAGTCTATTTAAACTTATTTCGAAAAATAAACCCTATTCAAGTGTTTAAATCATTATTGAAGGGTTATCACTAATAATGGATTTTGATTTGCTTGATCATTTATACTTTAAAAGGAGCTGAATCTATTTCATCAAACTTAATTTTGAGAAAAGACTATTAATTTGTACGTGCATACTTTACAAGTCTATTGAAAAAATCACAAAGTTCAAATTTCAAAACCTTTATAAAAGAAAAAATAAGGACAAAAATAAGTGATTCACTTAGCTTCTGTATATACAAATACGGGGTACCCATGAAAAGTGTTTGTTTCCATTGATAATTCAATTTCCACGTCCACTAACGGTGGATTTAGCTAATTTGGGAATTAAATAACTAAGATTGATTTTATTTTTGCAAGAGCACTATATTTCTGATACAAATGAATAAATAGAATATCATGATCAACGCAAAACAAACAACAACTAATAGGAATTGGCGAAAAACTTGTGACCTGAAATTAAAAGATCCCTGAATTCATTTTACAAAACATTGATTGAATGAAAATAATTATGCATAATGCTGTAAACTGATTTAGGGAGTTATAATGACTAGCAGAATTTTTTTCCATGACTATTTCGCGTCAGCGCAACAAACAGTGTATTATACTCTACCACGTAACAACGTTATCTACAAAATAGACATGCATAAATTTGCATCACAAAGATCTTTAGAACAGATCTTATTATTTAGCCAAGTTCTATAGGCCTTCATAATAATAATTCTGACACTTGTTTCCTGTTTTCTTTTGTTGTCCCATTCAGAACCAGAGGAGGAGGAGGCGACGAAAGTCAAAGGAAGATGGTGACTCTTTGCGACGATTCGCTATTAAGAACGCTTGGCGAGCCAGACGGGGGGAGTGATCGGGAAGAAGATAATTTAGATTATTGCCGAATAAAAGTGATCATTTGGGCCTTTTTTAAAATAAAAAGTTATATCACATTTGTGTTTGTCCCTTAAGATGTAAAATAAAATGAAAGGTGATGGTGTGAATGATTCACTGATTGGTTGACTGATTGACTGATTGACCCATCGATTGGTTGATTGATTGATTGATTCATTCATTCATTCATGGATGTATTGACTTAGGCATTGATTGATTGTATGACCCATTGATTAATTGACTGCTGGATTGGTTGATGAATTGATTAAATGACTGATTGATTGATTGATTGATTGGTTGATGAATTGATTAATTGACTGCTTAATTGGTTGATGAATTGATTAATTGACTGATTGATTGTTGATGAATTGATTAATTGACTGATTGATTGGTTGATGAATTGATTAATTGACTGATTGATTGGTTGATGAATTGATTGATTGATTGATTGATTGATTGGTTGATGAATTGATTGATTGATTGATTGGTTGATGAATTGATTAATTGACTGAACACTTCGTCCGTGTTTTCACGAAGTGACGGGAGTCTAAGTGTAGTGTTGCATGAATACAAATAAATCCCGGCATAGCGCCAGTTCAACGGGCATATATCTAGCAACGTGCATGCTAATTCAATAGAAAACAGTTTTAATTGTAGGCATATTACTCATTCCGTGTTAAGTTAACACGTACTCTCTGGCTCCCGTCACTTTGTGAAAACAAGGACAAATTGTATGCCCATTATTGAATTATTGATTGATTGACCCATAGATTAATTGATTGATTGGTTGTTTGATTGATTATAATTGACTGACCCAATGGGTGACTTCAAGTACGGTGTTGAACGCTGGTGTTGGTGTTGCAGCAAAACCAACAAGCACCAGCCTCAACACCAAACTTGAAGTCTGTCGGTGTTTGGGGTAGACCTCGCAAGATTCTCGGACGTATTTCCGGTCGTTTCTGTATCAGTTCTGTAAACTGACAACGGTGTTGGAGCTCGGTTTACGGACCCGTTTTGCACTGCACCAACACCAACACCGAACACCGTACTTGAAGTCACCCAATATGATTGATGGATCGAGTTACTTGATCAAACCACAAATTGATTGATTGGTTGATTGATTGATTGATCAACCCATAAATTGATTGTTGGATTGATTGACTGACTGACCCATTGATTGATGGAGTTACAATATGATCAAACCACAAATTATTGATTGATTGATCCATTAATTGGATTATTTATTGATTGACCCATAAAGTAATTGATTGATGGATTGACTGATCGAATCATAGATTGATTGTTTGCTTGATGGCGAGCATTAGACTGGTTTATAGATGCAAATCTTATGCATACCTCTAACACAACTGTAATTGTTCTTGAAAAGCCAAAAGCTTGGCCAAGGCTTGCCCTCCATAGCAACAAGTAGTGTATGAAGTGGATTCCAAGTATTGTAGTCTTATCATTATTAACCGGTTTAAGGAATACGTAACTATTCGTTGGCAAGGAACGTTCACACATAATTTATTTAGTAAACCCGCCTATTGAATAGATCAAAATTGATTGTTTTGGTTGGTGGCTGCCTGCTTTTTTTTTGTAAGAGGAGGAACGTGTCTTAATCTCATCTCCTTTATGAGCATCAGTCAGTGGTTGATTCGATTGATTGATCGATCGATTGATTGATTGATTGCAAATTGAGATATTGTTTGTGAAACTGACTGAATGTGAGTCCCCTGATTGATTAAAATGAATAAACGGAAATCAGGGAATAATTGTACTTTTCACATTTGATAGCAGTTTCAGACATATGTGACAAGTTGCTGCACAAAACATACTTTTTATAGCCATCCTGCTAAAATGCAAAGGAAAGTGCGATGCGAAACCAGGAAAATTATTCCCTGGAAATAAACTGCAAACAAGAACAGGTGCCCCCCCCCCCCCCCCCCA
>BQKZ01000984.1:68705-117785 GCA_036244855.1 Temnopleurus reevesii
TGTCTACACAAGTCACGTTGTGCTTTGTTTGTAACATAAGATTATTTTAATCATTCATTTTTCCAAATTGAAGTTCTTTGCAAGTACTCGATATTCGCTTTAAAATGATTTGATACAAGCCAGAAGTATTTTACCATCCATTTTCTGTTGCAGTATGTGAAGGTAATGGAAGTCGCTATGAAGCTGAAAGACATTGGAAACGGCAAGTACAAGGCTAAAGACTACGAGTTTGCCATCAGGAAATATGAGAAAGCCATCAGGTAGGTCGTGAACTCATCTGTTCATTATCATGTTTGTTGTTCTCACTTTTTCATGCAACCAGACATTTTAGACGATTCCTCTTTTGAAATGCGTGTGAAAGTTCTGAAATTAACTGTATTTTCTTAGATGTGAGTGACCATTCACTCTGAGTTTTTGATTTCTTTTAAAAGTGTTTTTTCCCATCGTTAAAATGTCAAGTTTAGGCGGGTCATTCATAAAACCTGTGGCAGCGACACACTAGTTACTCTCGTCTATTACAAAGAAATCTTTATGGAATTGATTGAATAAAAGGCAGTGTCTATGAATGTAGCTATGGGAAGTGTTGCATGATCAGTGCTTCTTTCTGCATCAAGCTTCATGACAAACCCATCAGGGCACTTCATTGATTGATGGCATATGTAGAGCTTATCCGTGAATCAATACCCTGATATTTTTAGAGAAGAGGGGTGGGGGTGTTACTCAAAATCAACTGCAAATCAACTGCAAATTTGCAAATTATAACGCACGTTTTCATTCGTGCACGGTACGCGCATCTAAAAAGACGCGCATGAAAAAAATGATTTTGATTGCCGCGTTCCAATCAACTGCAACTTGCGATCAATTCAACTTTTGAACAACACCACCTATGTTAGTAAACCTGTTTTATGGACCACCAAATCTGACGAGACTTGTGGTTCATGAACCACTTTGGGGGGATTCCATATTGAAAGAAAATCAGAAAATTATCATATAGGATTTCATCTTGTGTTTCGTTAGTCGTCATAACTGAAATTATGTGAAAATTGATAAATTTCACAATATAAAATCTCACAACATTGTAGAATTACCTCTTTGCACGACTGCTATTTTGCCCACTAATCTTTCTTCAGGTACCTTGACACATTGGACCTAGAGGGCAAGCTCGCAGAAGAACCTGATGAGAAGAAGAAGGTGTTACAGAGTTATCTTCCTCTTAGACTCAACGTAGCTGCCTGCAAATTAGAACTGAATCTCAACCACGACGCTATAGACCAATGTGATAAGGTAGGTTTTCGTTCTTAAAGGGGAACCAACCCCCTGGATTTATCATGCTCTCATTGAATGGAGTAAATTAGAGGAACAAACTGAAAATTTGAGCAAAATCGGAGTACCCGTTCAAAAGTTATGAATTTTCAAAGTCACAGAGATTTGACGATTACTGCCGCTCATGGGGATCAGTGCAATCGGTCACACCGACTGAATCTGTGACGTCATGTCGGACAACTCCTCATTCACTTTGTACAAAGATTTTTTTTTTTAATGTATTAATTGTAAAACTTAAGAGTAAGGTTGCAACATCATTCTCCCTCCTAGGCTCAATGTAGCTGCCTCTAAATAAGAACTCGATCTCAACCATGATGCCATAGACCAATGTGATAAGGTAGGTTTAAATGATGATGATATTCATGATGCACAGGGACGCTGCTAGAAATTTGCAATTGACTGGAAAATTGATTACATTTGCACTAATATTTTCATTTGTGCATTATTGCATGGTCTTTTAAACAAGATCCATATGAAACTTTGATCTGTGCCGACCTGGTTTGATTTGTTGATAATTTTGTTGAATTATCACAATTTTTTGTAACACCATGATCTCCCTCTTAAACTCAGATGGACATGCAGAATTACTCTGGAGCAGCAGAGTAATTTTACTTAGTAATAGATTTCATGCAGTTTTTTCTTACTTTAGTACTGAAACATGTGTTTCTTTTCAATTCCAGGTTCTGACAGTTACTGTAGATTCAAATGATGCTGGAGGTTGCTTCCAATAGCCAAATGAACATGCAGAACTACTCTAGGGGCAGCAGAGATTCAACTTAGAAGTACGTCTGACTTCAACATGACTAAATTTCTTTATATTGCCCCTTTTATCTGGAATCATGTACAAGTATCTCTCTCTTTTCAGGCTTTGACGATAGATCCAGACAATGCAAAGGGATGGTTCAGAAGAGGTAAAGCTCAGATGAATATGCAGAACTACTCTGGAGCAGCGGAAGACTTTGAGACAGCACTCTCCAAGGAGCCGGAAAACAAAGGTAATGAGATGAGAATTTCACACATATTAATACAGTTTTCCCATTCAAAATATTTGGCATCATTGCTGTGTATGTAGTGTTTTCATGATGACAGCAGTTTTACTGTACTTCTGATCATTTAGTGAAAGTCCATTACATATTAATTGAATATAAATAGCAATTTAATAGCAAACTTTTTGTACGATGTAATATTGCCTTTTTACTGTCTAATCTTTAGGGTGGAACGGGGTCAGATATGTCAATATGGAGGAAATATTCTTCCCAATTTACAGCTGGGTTAATAAAAATATTGTTTGAGTTATTGAATAAAAATTGAATTGAATCTATTTCCTTCTCCACAAAGTAAAGTAACATGACAAAGTAGTAAAATCAAAGAAGATGACTAGCCTGAAAGCATAGCGTGAGTTGGGTTGCTATAACAACAAACAAATTTAAACAAACAAATCTATTTGCTTTTATCTCCGTGAAAAGGAATGAACTGTTTTTGGATTTCTTTTTAAAAACAAGTGCAATTTAATTCGTAAACATGATCACTTCCAACCACTTTCTATCAGAAACATTCCTATTTACGAAAACCGTGATGCTAGATTTAGTCACCCTTATATTGATTTTCATTTCAGCCGCAAACAATGAACTGAAGAAGGCCAAACACTTCATCCAAGAAAGGAAACGAAAGGAGAAAGCCGCCTATTCCAAGATGTTTTCCAGTTGATGATTCCTGATGCCAAAAGAGTTTTGTATACTTATGTATTTGTGTTTAGTATACCCGGAGATTCAAACCTCGAATATATGATATATGATATCAGGTTTGAGATTAGAATGTAGATAGCCAAACAGCTTGGAAGACTCGGAAGTTTAGCAGCCCATGCGTGTGCAATGTACAGTCAAACCTGTCTTGACAGCCACATGTCTGTAGTGTCCAACTGACTACAGTGGCCACATAAATTTGGTCCCACAAGATGGAAAATGTGTGTAATAGAACCTGTCTATAGAGGTCAACTGTCTACAGTGGCCACTTTTTCTATTTCCCTGGTATGGCCACTGTAGACAGGTTTTACTATATTCCTTTATGTGTGAACAAAAGGAACATAGTGACATGGTAGTTGCAGCCTAGTGAATATTCCCCAGGTTTGGTCGAGAAATTATTGCATATAAAACCCAAATTCAATCAAAATTCTGATTTGTAAAAATTTTCTTTAACACTGTAAGCCAGGGAAACAAAACTGTCTACTGATTGCTTGTATGCAAAAGAATGGTAAAATCAACAAAAATACTTCATACTGAGTTTTTCTGTGGGGAGGCGACGATGTGAGATTCACCTCCTCAATACAGTTTATCTGGTCTGCAGTTAGTATAGCTAGCAGGTGGCATGAAATAATGCATGTGTAAGTCAATAGTTTATTGTTACCAGTATTCACACATTTTGACATCTTTTATACACTTATGAATGTGCATCATACGGCTTAGAAATTTTCGCAAGGCCAAGACTGCAAAAATCATGAAAATATCAGCTTATACGGACAAGTACCGGTAACTACTCTTTGTCGGGCAGATTTAACAAATAAATTGGAGGAAATAGACAACTCTCATTCAGGCCTCAAGTAGCGACAGAACACAAGAACTTTTCCTTCCTTATTTCTTCTTCTATTTCTTCAAAGAAATGTAGAACAGGTTTTTCCATTTGTTAACTGAAAAAAAACATGGAAGATACTTTTTCCTGTGTCATGAAGCTGAATAGGAGTTATTTGCTTTGTCCATTTTTTTTTGTTCTGCTCACAGTGCTAGCTTTGGGTCTGTACTGGCAGACTACATTTCCCCCCCCCCCCCATTATCACTCTGGAAGACAAATACCACCTTGAAGGAAAAGAGAAGAGCACCTCTATGTGAAATTGTAAGATAAACAGGGAAGTATGCATGTGGCAGCTTCCTGCTCATCTTACAGAATGTTAGTAAAGGAGTTTTCTGTTGACGTGATACAGTTGTCGTCCCAGAATGCATTACGCAGTAAAAATTAGGCCTTCTTTTTGGGAGGCTCACATGCGACTTATCATCTTGCCAGTGTTAAAAGGCATGAGATTTAAAGAAAATCATATTTTATTTGTGATTTACATTTCGTTAGATAAATCAGATTTCTATGACTTACAACAAAGTGACAATTCCAATTCTGTAATATCTTTTGCTTATTTGGATTTCTCTCTTCAGGTGTGTTGCTACAAAGTTTTGGTGAATTGCAAGATGCACCAATCTTCAAGCACCAATCACAAACTTTTTTTTTTGTATTGTTTCATGCACGCAGAAAGTGGGCATATGAAAATGTATGTGCCAATATGCAGCCGATTTACAGTTGATGGGTGATCAATTGCAACTTCATAGCAACATCTCCTTATTCAGTTATGTTTTCAAATCAGATAAGGTCTTACTTGTTTTTTTTTTTTTTAATTCAATAGAGTACAGTATGACAATCAGTGGAAAAATTAGAGTTGAATGGTGTCTGGTTCTTGTGTGTTATGGATATTTACATATACAGTCTAACCTCGTTTAATATAACGAGGTCGTTGGGACCAGAGGAATTACCTCTTCATATTGAAACCTTGTTACAGGGGTAAAATACAATAAAATGCAAAGAGATGGGACCAGGAAAATTACCTTGTTATAACGAGAGCTTGTTATATCAGTGCTCTTTATAACGAGGTTTGACTGTACAAAGAGATGGGACCAGGAAAATTACCTTGTTATAACGAGAGCTAGTTATATCAGTGCTCTTTATAACGAGGTTTGACTGTACAAAGAATTGATTTCCTCAACTTGTGGCACAGTAACTCAAAATTAAATAGCCTCCATGTAAAATTTGCATGGCAAAAAGTCAGGCCGTCTTTTTGTATGGTCCCCCTTTCTGTTTTTTCCCTGCTCTGTCATTCTTCACTTAAAGTTAACTCTACTGAAGTAAAACTTATGTAAACTCCATCGCAGACCTGTAATACATGTATTAACCTGAGTACTCGGAATTTCACACAAGGATTTGCTATGTGTTCAAATGTTTCTTAGAGATGCATTTGCACTTTCTTCAGACAGCGGATCATAAGCTGGTGGTGGGTTTATCAAAGTCAAATAGTTGTCAAGTCGGGGTGCATATTGATGACAAAACATTGTGTGATCACTTTTGTAGGTTGCCAGATTTTAGACAATGCATTTTGGAGACCATTGTTTGAGATTTATTTGTGGCAATGACTGCCCCACAAATCCATTGGATGTGTTACGTGGCTGTCTACAAGAGTCTGTATGATATTTACATGTAACTTCTTTAGGTGAAATTTATCATATATTTGTTCACATGAATATTTGTAGTCCCATGACACATGTACTTAGAGTACATGTAACTCAAACAGAATAACAAATCATTTTCCTGCTTGTCAGTTAATTTTCATGACATTCCAAATTTGAATGGTAAATGCACAAGCTCAATGTTATACAAAATATCAGGAGAGCATTTCATGTAGTTTGTGGCACTGACAAGCAGTCATTCTCTGTTGCAGTAGTAACTGTCGGAGAGTGAGTGCTTGAAAATCTATTACAGTGGAAACTCAGTATAACGAGGTGCTTGGGACCATCACAAATACCTTGTTATAGCAGGAATCTCTTTATAGTAGCAGCGTTAGATACAATAAGTTATTATAAGCTGGGACCAGAATTTTTACCTCTTTATATCAGATGTTTCATTATAGCAGATCTCTTTATACCGAGTTTCCACTGTAGTCTAAAAAATCTTCATTTCAGGTTTTTCATTTCGTTAACCGACACTGAAAAATTTGATGTTGTGAAAAACTTCATGAAGCGGTCTCCAGGGTTGTATTTCAAAAAGTCGTCAGCAGATCTATGCATGGCTTTATGAATGACAGGTAATCATTTCCTGCTCTCAATCATATCTCCTGTCGCTGAATCGCACCATGAAAAGTGCACCTTGGCCCAAATCCTGAAAACTGTGCTATCTTGTATGTTAGCAAAAATATGTTTCCGGTAATTGTCATAACAAGTCAAAATTACAACGTGCCATCGGCTAATTTTGCATGATGTTTGCAGTGCTCGCATGAGGTTAAAAGAGATCTCTGTGCACCCTCCAATAAGAAGTACTTATTGCGCGCAATTAGCGGTTTTTATGACACTTAACATCGTTTTTGTTACACAGAAGATGACATATTTTTCAGAATTCCCCCCCCCCCAAGTAGTTCATAGAGTCGTGCGTACATGTAGATCCAAGAACGGCTTTATGAATCACAACCCGGATCTCGGTGTTTGATTTGATATGAACTGCAATGGTAGTTCAATGTTATACATGTGTATTTGTAAACTTTTGTATGATTAAAATGATGGTGATACTGTGAGTATCTGTAAGAATAGATACTTTGCTTCCTGGTTTCTTGTGTCATATAATGTTTGGATTGCTTTATACAGTTTAACCTTGTTATAACAAGGTCGTTGGGACCAGAGGAATTACCTCTTTATATTGAAACCTTGTTATATCAGGTTCAAACTACAATAGAATACAAAGAGATGGGACCAGGAAAATTACCTTGTTATAATGAGAGCTTGTTATATCAGTGCTCTTTATAACGAGGTTGGACTGTATTTGCATTTTATAACATTTGAGTCTCTCGCACTGCCCAGCCATATGTTCAGCCAGTCATCCGCAATATAACCCCTAATTTTGACATAAAGAAACACCTTCTGCATATTCCATGAAAGTCTGAATCTCTGCAGTATGTCAGATGAAAGCAAATGGTATTTGACAGGCAAAGAAATGGGATGAAATGTCTTAACATTTTGAATAAAAAAAAAATATGGTAAAGAGAGAGAAGGGGAGCATGCGAGGGAAGTAGGAAAGGGCCTGAGAGGAGGAGAATGTCGCATACCTGCCAACCAGTAAAATGCTACATGTATGTTGTAAAAACAACAAAATCAGATGTATTTTATTTTATTGAAAAGTAGGATTTTGGAAATATTGACATCATACTTCCATATATGTATTAAGTGAGAGTAGAATTGTCCTTCTTTGTGAATGTAAAATAGGATTTTGTAATCCAAGAGCAAGATTCTTGCTTTTGAAAGGTTGGCAGGTATCGGATGGGCATATTTGCTTCTACATTCAAACCTCATTATAAAGAGCACTAATATAACGAGCTCTCGTTATAACAATATAGTTTTTCTGGTACCATCTCTTTGTATTTTATTGTATTTTTGCCCTGATATAACAAGGTAGGGCTCAATAGAAAGAGGTAATTTCTTTGTTCAATATAAAGAGGTAATTTCTCTGGTCCCAATGACGTCATTATAACGAGGTTAGACTGTATATGAGGAAAGAGCCAAGTTTAGGTGAGGAGAGAACCAAGTTAGATGTAGAGAGATCAGGGTACAGGAGGCTGTAATGGAACACCGACGCCTCTTCCTTGTCTTCCTCCCCTACTCATTTTCCTCTTCCCCCCTCTTCCCTAACCACTCCTTCAGCCTCTCCCCCTACTCCTCTTCCTCCCCATCTCCCCTACACACTCCTTATCCTCTCAATCAACCCTTACTCTTCCACTCCCCTTCATCTCCCCTTCTCCTTTCCACCATACCTTGCACTATCTCTCGTCTTCCTTCTCCTCCTCGTCCCTCTCCTCTTCCCTTCTACTTCTTCCCCTACCCCTATTCCTCTCTCCCCTACTCCTCATCCTCATCTACCTTAAACCACACTCAAATGATAAATCGGCTTATTTTAAAAAGTAAAATATGTATCTAATGATTCAAATATGCGATTTACTATAAAGGCCCATTCACACAGGAGCGACAAAACGCTGCGACATTGTCGCTGCGTTAACGCAGCGACACTTTGAAAAATCGATCCAATGCGTTTCCTATGAGGATGTTCACACTGAAGAGCGTTTTACTGCTGCGACAAGCAGTAAAACGCTAGCGACAAAACCGGATCGCTCGGGTGNGCCGCTTTGATGGGCGTGATCCCAATGATAGCGACTTTTTCTATTTCTTGAAAGTAGCAAAACAGGAAAAAAAATTAGCAATTTCTCTTCAGCCATGTATGACAGGGAGTAATTTACATAATATTTCCTAATTTGCATATATCGCGCTACAAAACGCTCCAGTGTGAACGGGTTGTCGCTGCGACAAAACGCGGCTACATGTCGCGGCGTTTTGTCGCAGCGTTTTGTCGCTCCTGTGTGAACGGGCCTTAAAAGTATAAGATTTAGAGTTAAATCACCATCATCTGAGCCAAGTTATCGTCTGCTAACTTTAGCTTGGGGATGCCATTTTCTTTTTGGTATGAGAAAGTATTTTTGTTCCTAAATCAAAGCTTTCTTGATTGGTAATAACATAATTCAATATTTGAGAAAAAATGTGATACGTATGTGAACATATATTTCATTATTTAACACTGATCCATTAGTCTTTAAAAGAGTCATTTTGCGCATTGAAACTCTTTTTTCTTGGCATACATGACATACAACATGGACTAATGACGTATGGCATGGACTACGACATGAAGCTTGTTCATTACAAAGCAAATGAAAGAAAGGAATCTGTAGTATCGGTTGGCTATTTCAACCATTATATGTGACTTTCTATAGCGTTATACAATCAGATGAAGACCAGAACAAAAAGAAGAATCTGTAGTACAGATCGGCCTTTTAAAGTCATAGATTCGTGTTTATATAAGGTCTTTAGCAAAACACTACGTTTTCACCTGCATTCAAACAATAGAATACAATACATGGAAGGCTTGCTGAATAAAGGAAATTCTGTTATGCCAGGCAAGCCCACTAAAAGCAAATTTCTTTCGTATAAACAGATGGTTTGAAAACTTAATTGTGTATTCTAAGTTTTACTAAAATATTGGACAGCTATCACGCATTTTTCCAACATAACATATTTTATTCGCCAAAGATTGAACTATTTTAACGTTTCCCTTGCCATTGAGGATGATCTATCAATGGATCACGTCGCAATATCTGTTCTGAACAAAATGGCAGCCCCCTTGTAATATGATAGCAGACGAAAACCTGTTCTAAAATATCGGGAAATTTACGATTTTCTGAATATATTGCAGATTTTGATCCAGTTCAATTAGAAGAGATATATGACACCTTTCTTATAGGTGTATAATTATCATCTAAGGTTAGTTTCCCTTTAATACACCTCTTATTCCTCCTCTTCCTCCTTTCCTCTACTTCTGTCTCTCCTCATTCTCTCCCCTATTCCTCCTCTTCCTCTCCCTTACTCCTCTACTCCTCCTCTTCCTTCTCCTCTCCCCTCCCTGCTCTTCTCCCTCCACTCCTCTTCCTTCTCCTCTCCCTGCTCTTCTCCTTCTCCTCTCCCCTACTCCTCTTCCTCCTTCTAGTCGCATTCCCCTCCTCGTCCTCCCCCACTTTTCCTCCTCCCCCTCTTCTTCCTTCTTCCTCCTCTCTACTACTCCTCTTCATCCTCTCCTCCTCTTCCCTTCCTCTTCCTTCTTTGGGAAGGAACACTCCTTTATCTATCAACATTCTGGGATGGTACTAAAGTTAAAACTACTCGTACACTCACACCCACCTCTCACTCACTTCTTCACACACACACACACCCACACAAACAAGTAAACCAATAAAAATCGAGAGCAAACAATAAAAAAGTAACCATAAAAAAAAAAAACACATATCGCAACATTTTGAAGTCCCGTCTCACCAATCCGCATCGTGATTTTATTAAAATTTGTAAAAATGCATTTAAGTTGCTCTCCTATCTTTAATTCTTTTCTATAGAAAAAACTTTTCATCTATTGTACAAACGTGCACCCATATAATTCTTTTTATACAGGTATGGTGATCAAATAGACATAATAAATATCAAAGACATGTAATAAGCCATCAAATCGTGTGTACAAGGGATATAGGTTTTATGCTACAACAGTATATACATGTATTACAAAAATGGAACTAAATATAAAGGCACTCGCAACCCGATGAACTGATGAACTATTTAAAAATGTAAAAAGTCTGAAAGATTTTGTAAAGTGGTGGAATTTAAAAAAATTGGATGGAATATTGGATGTGGTTTTTAAAGAGTGACCCTCTCCAATGAAAATGACTTAAAAAGAATTAAGATTGACACTTCAAACTGAATTAATTTGACACAAGAAAGATACAATTGTTTGTAGTTGCTCACTAAACTACAGTGTAGAGATGTTAAAATAATGCATTAAATGTATGTTTAAAACTAATCTTTGTATCAGCCAAATATACATACTCTTAAATAAAAATACACAGGTTTGTCCTAACCCGGAATAGATCAGGAATAAAATAGTTTTTCTATTGAATGAACAAATTTATCAAACTTTAACATTCATAATTGAAAGATAAACTTAAGACTTATTGAAAATTTGAAGCTTGAGCTGCCATACACTAAGATAATAGAAACTTTTGTGTCATACATGTTAAAAAATAAAATGGACAATTGTGCCAATTGGATTACACTTAGAGCTGCAAATTTTCTGGTTGAAAGGATCTCTCCGTGTTGATCCAATTTCAATGAAGAACCATGTCCATAGAGGAAAAAGGGAAGACTAAAAGAAATACATGAACTGAATCTCCTATGAGATGAGCAAAAATTTGGAAGTAACACTTAAAGAATCAATATCTATCTAGCTTTTCAGAGAAATTACAAAGCGAAGCAATGATAAAAATTAATATATTATGAAACAATGAAATTAAGAAATATGAATGGTTTAAACACCTGCAATATGTTTTCTTTCAAATTGTTTGTGATAATATTGTAGAAAGAAGATATACATCTGAATTCAAATCAATTCTGTTCCAGTTTCATGTACATTACCAGAGATGCCAACCATTCCGAATATGCATGATAGAAATTAAGTTGTGAATCACGTAACAGCTGAGCCAAATGTTTTCGCAAGAGAGAAATAGTAGGGGTATGCTTATGCTCTCACAATGACAAACATTTTTAGTGAAGTAATGTTGTTATTATTATCGGTCTTCAGGGGTGTTGCTCAAAAGTTGCAATTGATCGCAAGTTGCAGTTGATCGGAACATACCAATCACAATACTTATTTCATGCGCGTCTTGTTAAATGCGCGTACCGTGCGCGAATGAAAATGCATGTTACAATTTGCAAAGTAGCAGTCGATTTGCAGTTGATTTTGCGCAACACCCTCTTCATCTCATGAGAAAATATCTAATTCAACTGTTTAGTGATTCAAATTTTAATTTCTAAGCTCATGCATATTCATGAGCAGTTGGTATATCTGTATCATGACAAGATAACAGAAAGCATCACACACATTTTCATATACATGTACAGTCAAACCTGTCTACAGAGGCCACCCCAAGGGAAATTGAAAGAGTGACCACTGTAGACAGGTTCTATAACATTCATTTTCACCTGGAAGAAATCAGCTCAAGTGGCCACTATAGACAGGTTTGACTGTATTTGCACACACAGAAAAGGATTCATAAAACAACATTTTCAAAGGTGCCTTTACTTTCACTTTTGCAACAAACGTACAAAATACTACTAAAAATTTAACTATAAAAATTGAAGTACAAGTGATTAAGCAGCGATCATAAAGATGGGCATTTAGGAAAATCTAAAATTGAAAACAAAAAGACAAAAGTCGTTAAAAATTGCCTCAAAAGTAAACGATGCTAAATTTTTACAGAGATGTTAAAATAAAAAATATCAAGTCTTCATTACTCGTTCATATTACACACTGCCATGTTATTCTTTTTGGTATAACTATAATTTCCCTGAACCGATTGCAAAAAAATAACAGTACAGGATAACAAAATAAGTTTGAATACTTTCATTTACACATTAACTAAAAAAATGCTTTTCTTTTACAATCATTAAGTACAGTGTACAAGTGTTTGAAAAGTAAACAAAGCATTTAGGAGGCAGTAAATGAAGATAAAAATTTATATCATAACAATTCAAATTTTCTTTCACAAATAGCAGTTTCATTTTCAGGAAATGCCCTGTAAAAAATTTTGTGATAGCATGATAGCGATACAAATTTAATCATGTTTAATATTTTGAATACAAATATGAATGTATACTGTCAAAGACCTGAATACTTTTGATTATGCAGTCTTGAATACAAATATTTCAACCTGTGATTCCTATACAACACAATTTTACAATACTTGAATCATTTTGGCTCTTAACACCCTTTTCTCCGAATACCAAAATTTGGCATATAAATTTCAGTCATAATACAAGCATAATTGAAGATAAATGCAGCCATTTTTCACATGTCAATATGCAGAGCTTTGATTTTCAATACACTTTTAATACTAGGATATACTGTTATATTCTGTGACTCATTTTGAATGAAATATGAAAATCGCATCCTCAACTTGATTCTAGACAATTACAAGGAGGATTGACGGTTAAATTTGATCTATTTCCAAATACCTGATCCCACACATACATTTTCATGTTGCAATTTGAAAAACACACCAATCTGTTGGGGAATCTTTAACAGACCATAAATTATACCCTTTTCATACTTGCCCAGTGTTAAGCCGGCATTTAGCCGGTGAACACATGGGGAATATTAGTCCGATACGGCACTTCGGCTATTTTCCCCTCGATTTTCTGTTGTCCTGGAAGGTGTTTCGCCAAAATAAGGAAGACTTTACGCACGACTTTACGCTCAACTGGTATCCCTTCTTGCGCGTAATCATTCATAATACTACGCGCATTCAGTGGAAGAAGGGATACCAGTCGAAAGTAAAGTCGTGCGTAAAGTCTTTGTTATCTTGGTGAAACATTTCACTGATCTATTGCCTCGTATGGCTAAATAAGAAACATGTTGGGGTGTATCCGGTGGTTGTTCACTGTATTCTGAAGCATGAATGGGGCATTGGACTGCCAACTGCTGAACCAAATATTTCATCATAGCAAACATTTTCTCTATAATTCACATCTGAAGGAGTTGCTGAAGTTACGAGAGGAAATAACTCGTCAATAAACATATAGCAACCCTGAATACAATGAGTTTTCATTTCTCTAAAAGATAATACACCTTACTATAACACTAAATCAGTTTGGGATTAGTCAGAGTTAGATGTACAAAAACATGGATATCAAAATTGGCAAATTGTGCATTATCCTTTTGGGCATGGTTAGGGAACTTTTACCAATTATTATGAGGAAGATTGTTGTTAATGAATTATTACAGTGGTCCATATTTCAGAATATTTCATATCTTGAACATTAATCTCAAGCCTAATAATTCAACAAGTTTCCTTTTGTGCATGTACGTTTAGTAATTTCTATCATTACCCGAATTTAGCGACGGCAAAATCCTAAAATACTGTATTTTAACTACAGTAATAGAGTGTTTGGTATGAGTTGGAAGGTCATAGGAAGACAAATACATTCTATCAGATTTTATATAAAAATCTCAGTCGAAAGCCTTTGAACATCAACAATACATGTACCATGATACTTGGGAATGTGAAATTTACTGCAAACATTTTTGGAGAAAAAAACATACATGTTTGTTACTTTGATCCCACTTGTTCAAGGGTATGTTTTATACGGTACACCAATTATTTCAATGAGTATTCAAGCTGCTCTGTAAGATTTTAAAGTAAAGTAAGTGCTAAGGACATGTCTGTATTAAAAAGTGTGGTTTCTTTAACAATAAGCTTCATAACGCTGATCATCCTCCCCCCTAAGATACAATAATGATTAGCAGCATAAAAACAGAAAAATTATCTTGGTCACTGTTTGAAAAATATTGAAAACTAGTCATTTTCAATCACAGGCAAAGAAAACCCATATCCAAATACTGTATAAGCCAATATTTTGGCGTACAGATATTTTCGTGGTTTCGGACCAGTTTGACACATTAGCGTGTTGTTATTCTCACGTTTTTGACAGTGTTTGTACACATATGAATGTGCATCATATAGAGTGGGAATTTTCACGAGAACAAAACCGCGAAATTAGCGAAAGTAAAACCACCGTGGAAATTTCAGCTTATACAGTAATCAGCTTACACGGAAGCTGCTTCAGATTGATCATCGAGCCTGAAAGTCGGCTAAAAAGATACATTTTGTGCACAAAAATGCTGAAACTATGGCTTGAAAATAAAATGCCGGGATGTGATTTCAGGTTTTCCCTGAAAGTTGGCATCCCTGCACAGAGTACATCATGATCAAGGAATCAATCAGCTTTGTTCATCTCCTCATCCTCCATTTTGGTCCTCAATGGAACATTGGTGAGTATTCGATGATGAAGCAGTAAAAGACAAGATTCGTTTATGCCTCACTCGATGTGCGGTTGATATTCAGCTGAATTCCAGTTGAGCATAATTTTCTTACCATGCCTACATCTCTTATTCTCACTTCTCTTTCTCTCTCTCTCTTCGCTCTCGTACTGCTCAATACTTTTCAGAAAGGAATGATCAGGTTGGACTAAACGTAGTCACCGTCATACTTCGGTGAACTCAAATCCTGGAGCAAAAATTTCAAAAGAGAGGAAAAAAAAATTAATTAAATGGGATCAATTTAGAGAAAAATTAACAAGATCACACTCAAGATGTTGCTTTTTATGACCACTGAGCAAGGGAATCAAACACATACATGTATGAGAAGGCCAGATTTTTTTAGTAAAAAACATTTTGTTAAATGTTTTGTACATTAATTGGCAAGCAGAATTTATATTGTATTAATTCTTGGGTTCATACATGTACATGTATATCCATGAATTTATCTTATTTATACATTCATTATATTATGATCATTAATACTTATTTATACCTTTTTAGCAAGGATTCCATCCAAAGCATTTGAAAGAATATAAGAATATTTCACAATATTACACTGTACATTGACAAAATAAAATGTAAGGAACACAATAAATGAATAAAATTATATAAATAGAAATTTTATGATAAACAATGTTGTGTCATTTTAAAAAATGGTGGGAAAAATTCTTGCACTCACCGGCATCGTTGCTGTAACAGTTTTGGCAGTGAAGCTTACTGGCTCTGATCCGTACATCAGTGCCTTTAGTTCCATTTCCGAGCTGGATGTTACAGACACAGCACTGTATGGGTGGGACCAAGTAAGAACATATTACCAATTGACCGATTGATTTTATTTCAATTTAAATAACAAGCAATATAACAGAAAAATCACATACAAATATCTATAAGATAATTGTTTACAAATTAAGAGTTGATTTAATCTACTGGGCATACTATTAACCCTTTCAAGAAATGAGTTTCTTTACAGAAATATGTGTCCTTTTTCTTGCTCAAATTGGCAATGATCAACATTTATTTTTTCTATTTTCAAACTATCTCAACTATAATAAATACATTTACTGAATTGACTCTCATTTACTGAAAAACTGTGTTCCAAATCTAAAAATGTTGCCAATTAACCCCAAAATGTAGGTAAAAATGGTGCATTTCAAGGACACAAATTTAAAGATGATAAAAATGGAAATGATCATTTTGCTCCTGAAAGTTTCCTGCATAAAATACAATATCCCAAAGGTCAGTCTTTGTAAAGATTTCTTTTTCTTTACTTGTTCTGCTCAATCCTCCTGTATATTTTGGAGCAATTCATAAAAACTGAGTGACCATCAGTGGTACTACTGTATAAAGGAACAACTACATGTAGAACTGTTTTTATACACAGTAATGTACACCAATATACAGTATCAATAAAATTATACAGATGTTTGACAATTTTTTTTCAAAAGGTATTAATTTCTTTACTTTTCCCAGCCAGAAAAAAAGTTATTGCATTTTTAGTTAATATGCTCTTCATGCAATTTGCTAAAAATTTGGCCTACAAGTATTACCTAGTGCACAGGAAATGTAAAGAGTTGTATCAAACGCTACACTAGCTGCTTTGTGCTTTCCATGCTATTTATTTGCATATGAATATCTGCTCTAAGTGAAATATTTTTGGGGCAAACAGTTAAATGCATGCTCTTATTTTTCTATGAAAGAGGAAAGTGCATGTAATCTTCTATTGTTTTTCTAAAATTGAATGCCAGATAGAGAATCAGAAAAGGAAAAGAAACATGCAATGTTGATTTGTCAAAATTGAAGCTCAAATGGAAGCTTTAATAAGCTTCTATATATATACATGTACGCAAAGAATTTTTGTCAAAGTTTGCAAGTAGGGTTGAAAAGCACAAGTCAAAGTATTGAAAACTCCTGTACAATGAGTAGAAACTAAAAGAAAAGAACAAATTTGTATGTATTCTACACAGAGCAGCACAAATCTAAATGTTTGGGACTAAGTTTAAAAAAAAAAAAAAAAAAAAAAAAAGGGAAAAAAAGAAGAAGTCAAAACCACACACTGAATAAAAACTACCCACCCTAAAGCACTCAAGGTGAAAATGCAGCCCCACCGACTCTATGATCATGGCGGCGCCCCGCCCCAACGACTTCCCGCAATTGGAGCACTGGACCTTGCCACTGACCGACCGGCCAGGGAGGGGTTTCTTAGCAGGTTGTTGGAAGGCCGACGCCCTTGGAGGGCCGCGCCCTGGGCCATGTTGTGGAGCTGGACGCTGCTGTTGTTGTTGTTGTCTGGGTGGGCCACGCCCCTGAGGCGAGGACGAAGGGGCCCGATTGGACCTCGCCTGGGAGGGCGGACTCTGGGGACTGGGTCTTCGATGATTGTGAGGCTGGGGGTAGGAGATAAAAAAAGAGTGGACTGCTTGAAAAATGGGCCAATTTTCATGCATCCCAATTGGGCATAAAGCCATTCTAATTTTAATATCGAAAGATGGCCAGTTGATCCTCATTCATCTGTAGATATTCTGCCAGTGCTCCTAAAAAAATATTTTTTGAATGGAGGAGGAAAGGATGATTTAATATTCAGGTTCAGGTACAGTGGAAACTAGATATAAAGAGATCTAATATAACAATATTCTGTATAGAGGCCATTTTCTGGTCGTAACTCTATGATAAACATCTTGTTTTTAAACCCTGCTATAAAAAAAATTATTCTGCCATAACAAGGTACATGATGTATTTTTGCTGGTCCTAAGCATCGCATTATAGTTTCTACTGTATTTTATGGTTAGGGACAGATTAGTATATGAGAGCTTCTATCACTACAAGAGGAGAAAATAGGAAAAGATGGTTGCTACAAGCAAAATAGGCAAATATTTATCATAGATTTGCCTTAGTACAACAAAAGTTTGTTTGTTACATAACCCTCAATAAAATGTTATTGCTGGCAATAGTATTGTTCCAAGTCACTGAAAAATAGATGTTAGCTGGTATAAAAATTTGGTGAAAGATCCGACCAGAATTTATTTTCACTTGGTCAGTCTACAGGCTTGGGTTGCGATTAATGGCTTTCAGAATCAGAGAAGCAAAAATAATACATAAGGTTAGGTATAATTTTGCAACACTCTCTCAATCTAAATGTATAACTTTTGCAATTAATTTTCTCTCAGACGTGGCTTGCTAGAATGCAAACCACAAATAGGTACACATTGGTTAAATGTAGCTCTTGTCTGTCTGTTGCGAGTGCAATTAGAACTAATCATGTACATGTATATATAGAAAAAAGTAAGCGCCAATTGAGGGTTTGAATTTGAATACTTCAACCAGTCTGGTATCATGCTTAACAGCATTTTACACTGCAAATTAGTAGCATGCTCATTGAAAGATTGCACCTGGCATCGATTGTGATGCAATTCTTTACATTTTGGAGGTTTATAAATTACTTGTGTCAATATTATGGATACCAGTGATCATTCATAACCATTGAGGCTATTGTGCATCTACATGTACATGTATATGTCTCTGTCTCTCAAAACAGCCTTCATTTTCCCTCCAAGGAATATAAAAAATAGCTTATACAAATTACCAAAAACTTACCAAAAACATACCACAAGAAAAAAATTGTAAATTAGAACCTCAAACATTCTTAGAAAACCAGGTGCAATGCAATATGCATTTAATCAACCGATCTAAACCTGTGGACCAATGAAACTGGGTAGTCCTTACACAAAGTTTTCAGGAATATACATACCGGTACATGTATAAATTCAAGCTTGTGAATCAAATGAGCTTCAGGTAAAGTAATAAGGAATGTTTTCGCTAGCAAGTTTAATTATGAAGCATAAATGTTAGTAATTAAGAGAAATTATAGGAAAGACAAGATAGAGGTAAAGGATGAGCTTGTAGTCTTGTTTCAAGGCTAGTCTTGCATCAAGGCTTCTCTACCTGTCACTGTGTGAGGAGAGAGAGCTGGATGGCCGTGATGGAGACTCGGTCCCGGTCTGCGCCTTCTTCTTTGCTGCTCGTTGCAAGATATTCTAGGTTTCCAAGATTAGTTACATTGATTTACAAAGCACACATTATATCACATCATATCAGGTGTTGCTAGAAAGTTGCAACTGATTGCAAGTTGTACATTGGTTGTCTGTCACTGGCCAATCACAGCCCCAGCCCTGGGGTAGCATTCAATCAATACAATTGGCTACATGTATTGTATGTAAATTTTTTCAAAATCTGCAGACTGTCCAAATGATATGTCTGAATTTTCGATTGATTAGCAAGCAATCACAACTGTCTAGCAAAATCCTTTCATATTCTTGCTAATCAAGTAAATGCATCCAATACATAAATCTCTTATAAAACACATGCAAAAATAAAACTTAATTGCTAATGATTCAGTTACATGTACATGTATACTGCGAATTCCTTTATGATTTTTTAGTCAAAGCCACGCATCAAAGATTGACAAAACTAAGGGAGTGTTGCCAAAAATTTGCAATTGATCTGCAAAACCCAATCGAAACTGCTGTTACATACAGTGTATGCATCTTGTCGAAAATGCACGTTCTTATTAGCAACTGATTTGCAGTGGATTTGTGGTCATATGCAACTTTGCAGCAAATCCCCCTAGGCACTTATTTACTACAGTGTACATGTATATAATAATTAATTCACAGAATAAAGCTAATTTGCATTCCTAATAACGTTGACATGCATGCAGTGAAACCACGCTATATAAACAGAAATCACAATGGCATGGACATTTTTCTGAGCCAAATATACCTATTTTTTCACCCAGAAATAATCAGCTATTGGTATGTAAATTTCATGGTCTCATAGACGTTGTTATAAGGTTTCACTGTAAGTACATTTCGACATGACACGAGTCGATATCAAGAGTAAAACTATCAAATTAAAGCTTTTCATTATTTCGATAAAGTTTTGCCCTATCCAAAATAGATAAACACTGATTTACCGTGCTAAAATACATATAACTCTATCGGCTATCATGGTTTTGGTTAAAAGTGTAAAAAACATCAGAAATGCTGAAAAACATGAATTTAAAAATTTAAAAAAAAATAGAAAAAAAAAATACATGAAAAAGAAGATTTTGAGTACATGTATGCCCCCAAAACTGGTTTCAAATAAAAAACTGAACACCATGTCAAGATAACTTAGCAAACAGGTTATCTTAGGAGCATTTTCTTTCTCATCAATATTCTTGAATGGTTGACAACACTGATATTTGTACGAAAATTAAAAATAAAACAAACTTACCTGGATAAGATTATCTGGGGCTGGACCTTGTCTCCTCTGGTCCCCTCCTGGTCCGGGACCTGGTCCTCCATGATGGGGTGGGGGTGGTCCTCTTTGCTGGCCATGGTGCGGTGATCCTGGTCCTACCCCCCGCTGGGCTGGCCCAACTGCAATCGGCCCACGGGGCACATGCTGATCATCCATGGGCCGTGCCACTGGGGCTGTGAACCCCTGCGCCTCGGCCGTCAGATCAGGCATCGATCGCCTATTATGCACCTTCTGCTTGCGCTCCGCGTCCCCCTGACCGCCGTGCATGCGACGTTGGACGTGCTTGAACTCCGGTTGCGTGTCGTACTTGTGACGGGGCGCGTCCCAGCGGTTGTTGTCTGAGGAAGATGATGGTGAGGGCTCCTCGTGGGGGTGAGTTGGTTGCTTGGTCCGGGAGGGGGCGCCCTGGGAGCGATTCGGGGGCGGAATGCGCGTGGGTATCTCCTGCTCATAACCAACTGGTTCTGGACAAAAGTAGATTGCAGAAGAAAGAAATAAGTACTCCTTAGTTCAAGCCAAGTCATGGTAAAGCGGAAAATATTAATTTGCTTGTTCCTGGTCTACAGGGATGCCAACTGTCAACAAATATTAATGTGATAGGTTCTAATGAAAATTCAGTATGTATTTACCATTAGAATGACTGCTTAAACAAAATTTGTACAAGTGTTATTAGAAAGCTTTTGATTCAGCTGTATAGTAATTTGCTGGCAAATGGTGTTACTTTAATAATAAACATTCTGTATTATGACAAGCTTTAATCTTCATAAACAATTTCAACATTTGATAATAAATAATAATATTACTAATTTAGCAATAACTACAAAAGAAGAGTAATCAGTTCAATACAAATCAGATCTTATGATTGCTTCACACAAGGAATTTTTCAAAGTCACTAAATTGCTTGCCTCTCAATTCTCAACACATTATCCAGTAATGTAATATTTTTTTTTAACACATTTCAATTGATTGAATTACTGAAGACTTTCTAATGAATTCTAGTCAGTACTAAAAATCTGGGAGCATCGTGGTGTAGTGGTTCGGACTCTCGCCTCTTAACTAGAGGGTCGGTGGTTCGGACTCTCGCCTCTTAACTAGAGGGTCGGTGGTTCGGACTCTCGCCTCTTAACTAGAGGGTCGGTGGTTCGAATCTCTCCCAGGGCGTTAATTTCCTTCAGCAAGAAATTTACCCACATTGTGCTGCACTCAACCCAGGTGAGGTGAATGGGTACCTGGCAGGAATCTTTATTCCTTGAAATGTCATGTGCGCTGGTGGCTGCCGGGCTAAAGCCAGGGTAATAAATGCAAAGCGCCTTGAGCACTCAGCAATGAGAGTGGATACGTGCGCTATATAAATTGCATATATTATATATATATCTAAGAGTAAAACAGCAGTCTTATTTGCTCTGAATCAATTAAATGTCTCAAAAATCAATATGGATTTAGATGCAGCTACGTACAGAAGAATTGTGTGTTACATAAACAATAGACAATTAAGTTTTCTCTCTACCTTTCTTGACATAGTCCTTCTCATAGACATTCACATTATTATGATTCTTAGACGATGCCGGTGGGGGCGCCGCATGCTCCTGGTTATAAACCTTTCTCTCCAGGACTGGCTCGTGATCGAGGCTGTCCTTCCTAGGGTGGATGGGTAGGTTGTTGAGAGCTTTCCCCCCGACCACCAGGGGGCCCTGCTGACGTCGCTTAGCCTCCTCCACCAGCCAGTGCTGCTCTGTTGGGATATTCTCATCTGGGAAGAAGGAAATGAAAGATTGAGATTGTTACATGCAACCATTTTAACCAGGGTTGAGTTTTAAAAATCTGTTTGTACTTCCGCCCGCGGTTCTATTAATGCCTGGTGATCATTTCTCAGATATGTGTCTTTACGGTTGTTCATATCAGGGAGCATTATGGGTAGTTTTCTGGTACATGCCAGTGCATGCATTGTTTACACTGCACAAGATTGCTTCCGTACTAGAAAAATGCCCGTAATGTTCCCTGGTATAACCGTATAAGTCACGCATTCAGCGCCAGGGGTGCAGCAAAGGGTCACAAGCTGTTCATAGAGTCATACATAGCTCTACAAACAGCTCTCTGAAACACAATCAAACACATTAATATTAAGAATATACAGAGTGTTCCAATTTAAATGTTCAAACAAACTGTCCATAATCAGGGCATCTCATACATGACACAACATTTGCTCCAGCGACAATTGCTCTGGCCTTATTTTTTGCTAGACATAGAGTTAGGATTTGGTTTCAGAGAGGGCTTATGCTTCAGACTGAAGTGAGGATAAGGGTAAGGGTTTTGTTCCATTTAAGGTTTCAAAAGTGGCAACTGTTGCCAGAGCAAAATATCATTGAATATGGGTTACAACCAAGTTGTAACCCTATTTTCCAAAGAACATTTAGCAAATTCAAATGAGCTTTATGTCATCAAAGTCGATCCAACCAGTTGAAAGTTATGTCACTTTTTGTGCAGTAATGTCAGATCAAACATTTGACATGTTTTGTGTCGCCCAAACTGAAATTACTGATCAATATTTTCTATCCTGAAAAAGGCATTTACTATATAAGCCAATATTTTCACATACGGATATTTTCGCTTTCTGGGACCCATTTAGCATTTTAGCATGTTGGTATTTTTCATGTCTTTGACGTACCGGTATGTTTGTATGCATATGAATGTGCATCATACTGAGAGAAAATTTCCATGGGGCAAGGACCCCGAAATTCACGAAAATAAAACCGTCCCAAAAATTTCAGCTAATATAGAGTATCTGTGGCCGGTTTTATGTGTACCTTTATGTCTGGCCATGTAAGCTTTTCCTGGTTGTTGGTCCCTCTCAGGTAGCATCTTCCCTTCAATGATGTCCTTCGAGAGCTGGTTCGACGAGAAAGGTTTCCTAAGATCATCCTCGGAGCCATGCTGCTTCCTGCGGTTGTAACTGTTCTTCCTCTCGACATCTTCATCCTCAAGGACATTGTTCATGGATTTCGAGTAGAGTTCTCGCTGCTTTGCCAACCGATCCAGCTCTTCCTGTTGCTGCATTGCCAGCTTCTCCCGCTCCCGCTGAAGCTCCGCCTGCTCCCGTTTCAAGCGCTCGATCTCCTCCCGCTCCTTCTGTTGCCTCTCCAGCTGCTCCTGCTTCTCCTGCTCCAGTTTCTCCCACTCGCGACGGAGCCTCTCATGCTCCTCCTGTCTGATGCGCTCCCGTTCCTCTTCACGGATCCTCTGAAGGATGTCCTCATCGGTTTGGCGTCGTTGGAGAGATGGAGGTGGCGCTGATTCCTGATGCTGCTGGACTTGCGGTTTGATGACGTTCGCTGCGTACGGTTGCTGAAAACGTGTTTTTTCTTTCTCTTCTTGTTCAACTGCAGCTTGAAGTCTGGCTTCCCTTTCTTTGGCAGCACGTTGTCTTTCTTCGCGTTCCTTTGAAGCTCGTCTTTCCTCTTCTTTCTTAGCTGCTCGATGTCTCTCCTCCTGCTCCCAAATGGCACGCTGCCGTTCATCCTGCTCCCGCGCTAGACGCTCCCTCTCCTCTTCCCTCTCTCGCAATAATTGTTCATATTCCTGCTTCTCCTTCTCAATCTTTTCCCTAGCCTTTCTCTCCCGAGCTTCCCGCTCCTCCCGTATACGTTGCCGCTCTTTCTCCTGCGCCCTTTGCTCTTCTTCCTTCCGTCTCCGGACAAGCAGAAGCTCCTCCTCCCGTCTCCGAGCAGCCTCCTCCCTCTCGGCTTGCTCTCGCTCAATTCGTTCCCTCTCTTCCCGCTCCTCCTGCAAGCGCTGCTCCTCCTTCTGTATCCTTGCCTCCTCCTCTTCCCTCGCCAGCTGCTCCAGTCTCCTTCTCTCCCGCTCCTTACGCTCCCTCTCCAGCATCTCCTCCTCCCGTTTCTTCAGCTCCTCCTGTGCTTTCTTCTGGAGCATCCTCCGCCTCTCAAGGAGTGCTCTCTGTTCCATGTCCTGCTTTCTCCTTGCCTCGTACTCCGCTCTCTGCAGATCCTTCTCCTGCTCCTCCTGGAGCCGCCTCTGCTCCTGCTCGTACTGCTCCTGCCGCAACCTCTCCTGCTCTTTCTGCCACCTCTCCAGTCTCTGTCTCTCTTCCTCAAGATTGAAACTCCTCCTGTTGGCAGGATCCACATCGCTCTTCTTCATCCTCCTCTGCACTCCACCACTGCTCCCTAAGGACTCCTGCGGTGGAGCTGTCTCCTCGTAGGAGTGCTCCACCTTCCGCCAGAGATTTTCCACATTGTCATTGACCTGTGAATCGTCATCAGCTGCAATGGACAAAAAATTGTATAAAACAAATTAGTAAATAGAGCAATTAATGCAGTGCTTATCTGATGCAATTCACGCTCATTTATTTCAGAACTTACATCAAATAAACTTGCGCTGTCACTAAATACTAAATGCTCATTTGATTGACAGTATGCAACAATCATAGGGCCTTAGGATTGACGTAGATAATTATACGGGATGAAAATTATTTTCAGGTATTTTTTTTTTTAGGAATAAACATTTTAAGAAAATTGTGAAACTAGAGATTAAAGGGAATTTTCATGCTTCTAAATTTCAAGTAGCAGTGAATACATGCATGGTAATTGGTTACACATGGATGTCTGTATAGATAATTCATGGATTTGGAGTACAGTAGAATGGCGGAATAAAATATTGGCTGGATGTTTTTAAAAGGCATGCACACAAAATTAAACTGTTGATTAATCAGAGTGCAGGTTATATCACAGTTATTGATGAACAAAAAACAAAAGGCACACAGGTGTAAATTCAATTGCTTACCTGGCCAATTTTATACTCATGCAAGTCATTCCCTCAGATAAATTTTATTTCTAATCAATTTCATATTAACATGCTTTTCACTTAACTTATCGCTTAAGTCTCTTTAAAGAGTATACAACAACTGAAATTAATTCTATTCGTCGTTTGACTGTCAATTTAATTCTAATTTTTAAAAACAAAGATTATTGCAACACTAAACTTTCATACAGTTTTAAGCTATATGAAATTCTTAATAATTCTACATGTAGTTTGTAGTCTACAAACTCACTGAATACTTTTTACTTTATGAATGCTTTCCAAATATAAATCACAAGCAAAATGTGAAAAACTGTCAAATTTCATGGCTTGCACATGGAATGGAATATCAATTTATGCCATTACCAACATGACAAAAATTTTCATATTAAAAAATTCTAAGCAAACCAAAATAATCTTCTATGGTACATTTTATTTAAAAAATGCCTGGAGTATTAAAACACATGCACACACACACAAATCACACAACTACAAACATACCCATGCACAAACACACACAAAAAATTCATACCCACCACAAACATACACCAGCATACACAGTCATGTATTTGTAAATGCCTACAATCGTGCACTGCCATCGGGCTTGAAATACTGTATGTGGAACCCGTGGATGTAATACACATCAAACAATATAACCACAACCGTGGATGCACTCATAATTCGACGACCAGACACACAAACCTTAGTTTTAAAATGGACTGCCCAATATGTGATATGAGTACTATAAAAGCAGTGTAACGGTAGTACCAAGTCAAATGTGGACATTCATGTGTTCTGGGTGTGTGTTGGTGCACATGGAATTTAACATATACTTATAAAATTGAAGGCATTTACAAACATGTATCCAAACAAACATACATCAAACACACATACACTTTCTTACCAGTAGGTGAACTACATTGGCATAATGATAGCATGCATCCTAATTTGAAAAGAATAATACATTTCAGTTTTACTTCGATACCTAAATAACCACAAAATAAAATTTATACCATAAAGGTATCCATGTACCTAACCATTATTATTCTTTTAACTTTATCTGTTTTTATATCATAAGTCTTTTCAGGTACAAAAATGCTCTTCCTTACTTTTTTTTTACATTATACTCTCCTCCAGATCTGAATAATGAATTTTTTCATGAACAACCCATAACAATTTGACATGCTTGAAAGCTAGTCTTGAGCGTTGGCAAAGAATTTTGAATGAAATTTCAAAAAATTCATTCTGTCAAAGTTTGACAGCACCCTCTTGTGCTCTACCGGTAGTTTATCCTCTTAGATAATTGTAAGCTTCGGAGTACAAATGTAACTTTATATCTATAACAGTAGTTGTGATTACATTTTAAATACTTTTCTGTTACAGATCCCACTGCTGCCATTACCTCAAGTTTCAATTATCTTGATTTTTTTTGCAATTGATGGCAAAGGCCAAATAACATTAACAGTGCAAAACAGCAATACAAATGAGAAACCTACGAATATGAAGTCATTTATTTGGAAGTACATTCAGATAACCCTTGTATTTAAAATGTAATATGTCAATGTGTTTAAATAAATTTCCCACTATTTCATAAAGTATTAATTTTCTTCCATATTGTTTGGTGTATTCTTAAGTCACTTCATTCCGAAAAAAAAAAAATGTTTGCTGCCTTGCCATTACTCAAGATTTACTTTAACAAAATCACACATAGTCCATTAAAATTTGACAGTTTTAGGTTGAAACCTTTGACAAACAAACAAATCAACAAAAAAGTAACTAAAAGATGAAAACATAAAAAAGAAATTCCAGACATTACCGTTGTTGGATCAGGTAGTTAGTAGATCATGCAGTGTGTAACAATTCACGTTCATTTCTCACTTTAAGATGGAAAGGACTTACCAAGATGGCCGCCGGGTGGCTATAACAAACTCCACTAGATGACGGTTGTGGAGTAGCAAGATGGACGGATGGATAGATGGATTGCTAAGCCTTCTAGTGTTATGCCAACTCTGTGTTTAGTAAGGACACTGTGGCATGTGCTTACTTTATGCATGCCTTCAGCTGTTGCGATACAAGCTTGATGACGAGCTGATGGTATGGGCTGTTGTGTATTTGATATAGAAGCATATAAGTGCATCAAGATGGCGACGTGTACAGACTTTCTTGTTTATGACAAAAAAGTGAGATGGCGACTGTAAGTTTACTTGCTTGTAAAAGTCACTGTCTAATCTCCCCTTCTTAAACAAGGCATCTTGGCAAGAATGTTGAGGTAGCCTTCTCACCTTTTTGCCTCGAAGATGGCACCTTTGGAAGTTACACACATCTCTTTTGGGCAAAAAAAGGGCAACTCATTGAAACACACCATATCTCCATCCCACTTTTTAGTCTTGAACAAGGCACCTTGGCAATTTTTACAGGTTGCCTCTTCGTGCACTTATAAGCTTCTTTATCAAACACATCACAACCCAAATCTAAGCAGGTATCAAAACTCGAAGAATGACAATGAAAAGCCTGACATTGCAGACATACACAAGAAATGCATGTCCATTTGGAGTTATCCTGTCACAGAGTTGGCACAACCAGGTCTAAAGTAGGCTCTCTTTGCATGAATTCAGCCAAGGAATTATGGGTAAAAGCTTAGGTGAAACAGTCATGATTGTTCAACAATTTTTAGGATTCTGTGGCTCTACGTATCTATGGAAACTTGAGTGGAAACTACATGATTGATCAAAAGGGAAAGGTATTGCGATGAATTTTGATTGATGCAGAAAAGAACAATTTGATTAAAAGGATAGAATAAAAATGTATTTTTAAAAATGTATTCTAATTAATCCTTTACGCAAAGACAATGATGAGGAGTCTCTACCTACATGTACATTGAAATGCCCATTTTCATTAGATTGCTTTGTTGGCTTTAATGTATGTTAAGCAATGTGTAAATGGTGTAGATTCCAGCTACGCAATGCTGACAATTGCAGATTAAAGAACAGGCTAACTATTCTAAAAGCTGACTAGTAGAAAACTAAGCATCAATATCTTGCCTTACTTCTTACTGCATGTACATATTATAAGAGAGAACATCAATTTTGCTGGCTGAATATGAATGAGAGAAGGAAGTAAGCAGTGTGATCAGCAAAAGAGAAAGAAGAATGACTGGGAGAAGCTGCTGGGGAGGATTGGTTGACACAAAGAAGAAAGAGCAAAAAGGTATGAGAGAGAAGGGGAAACGTACAAAAGTGGAAAGGGGAGGACATAAGGGAGAGGGAAGAGAGAGATAAAGAGAAGGGGGAAAAAAATAAAGATGAGAAGGAGAGAGTGAGAGAAGAAAATGGTGACTGGTAATAAAAGAAAAGAGGTGACAAAGAGAAGGAGGAGTTTGACTTGAGACAGAGAAAGATGGGGGTTATTAGAACACATTGAAAAAAAAGACTGGCACAGATATTTTGCCGCAAGAAAAAAATACATGTATACAGAACAGCATGATGAAGATTTTCTTCGGAAACTGATTTGCATTGACACTTTTTTCACAAAAAAAAATATGTATAGACCCTTTACAAGGGTAGAAGCCTCAGGTTGTGGCTCTGAACAATCTAATTGAAAGTTTTAACGTACAAAAGTAATGCTGTTCCTCTCTATTACCTACAGTTCATTTGCAAAGTACAGCATGACATCCACATTCTAACCTTTCAAAGTCCATGAACAAGATTTGATACATGTTTAAGTCACATCAAACATAAAAATGACCAAACCCACACCACAACATCGAACAATTTCTTACAGCCATGTCCCATCACTTCCAATATTCAAGGGCAGCGTTAGTTTGGGCAACTTATTCAAAGGGATGATTTAATTAAAAACTTTCATAACAAAAAATTGGGATGGATTGTAAACGCACTGTAGCCATCACATTGCAACTTTTGCAATCTAGTATTATTTCAAGTGAGTTGAATTTACAAAAATACAATTTCAAATTGAAAATGATCTTATAATAGCTGAATTAAAAGTCTAGTGCTAATTGAAAGCATGAGTAGTGGTAAATTTTGTTCCATCCTCATCAGTGATGAGTGTAAAAGCTAACTTTTCAATAACATTTCGATCATTATTCCATCCCAGATTCAATATTGCTTTTAAAATTGCAAGACAAGAGGGATACTGCATGTGTATCATCTACACAACCACGATATCCGGGTTAGCAGACAACATCCTTCAACACCATTCAACACAAGCTACCTGAAATACAGCAAAATCTCACTAGGGCAACACAAAAACCATACTGTACTTGATGTCAACCAATGTTATAACAATATACATATGCATGTAGACAACATAGGAGGCAAGGTCCCACTGCCAGAAAGATCTATCCAAAATTATTCTATCAACATTGATGAGGCACCGCTTACAAAAAGATATTTTATCAAACATGATAATTTTGCAAGAGCCGTTTCAATATGTTCTAGAGTGAGGGGTCCCCTAAATAAGGAGATAACTAATTCTAAAATAACCCTTGAATTGATATTTCAATTTATTGGACACTCTTTTTTTTTTTTTTTAAGAGTTGACCTTACTTGTTATTCTTCATGTGTGAGAAGCATATTGATGCCTGGGATAAATCTCGGTTTACTTGCAAAGAAAAGCCATAGCAAAAAAAAATCCTCAGATACATGCATAAAAAGTTGGAATGTAATGTCTGACATGATCACCATTGTCCCGTGAGAACTTGTTCAGAACCAGGAAACACGATAACTGAGCAACTATCCTTTAATTTCCTGCGACAAACTAAATGAAAGCCAACAGCTAGGCATCTAAAAATTACAAAAAACTGTGTTTCGATAGTTTATCAAGAAACAGCCAATTTTGTGGAAACAAAATCTCTTACGAATGCATACACAATCAAATCTTTAAATTGCTATCTATCAGGATTCCTACATTACGAGAGTGAAAACACTGTGTTGGATGGACGAAAGGAGAAACCTGAAAACGTAACGCCTCTGGCACCACCTACAATGGACGGATGCATGATAAACAGGCATACAAGTTTCTTTACTCCTAATAAAAAGAACACAAATAAATTGGGGTATTTTCATACTGGATGAATTCTAGCATGAGTGTGAAATGATTTTTTTTTTAAAATTGGGAAAATTTTAAAATGAGATTTTAAGCACAATGGGAATAAACCAACGCAGACGGTACACTGTAGTTAACAGCCGATGTAAGGAACTGACAAATGTCAAAACCACTATAATTCTTCCTGAATCAAAGCAAAATAATCAAAAGGAACTCTGAAGACAGATCAAAGCTTGATTATACTTTCTTGAAAGAGAGAAGTTTCAAGACTTGCAATGTCCTTTTAACTGTTTCAATAATATTCTTTTCTCTAATTACATTTAGTCATTGAATACATTTTATCTGTGACAATCTATCAAAGATGGCAGTTGTAGATTCTATAAACTGCAACATTCAAGTTGCCAATTTGCACAATGAGGTAAATGATTAGTGATTAGTGAAAAGCTAACACGATGATAACGCTAAGAAATGGTGGAGAATGCAGGAGAATTATATGCTGCTTCTATGCAGAATTATTCATGAATGATCATTGCATAAGAATTTAGAAATACATTTTCAGCCCTTTCAGCTGGGCTCTGGAAAGAGAGAAAGGACTTTAGGTTTTTACAGATATAGATCAATCAAAGGGAATTATGTTTGGAATGGACATTCAATGCCACCATGAGGCTTGAACCTTGAACTGTCGAGTTTCAGAGTGGGACCTTACCTCCTTTCAGAAGAAACAAATATCTGATCAAAATGGGAATCTCGTTATCAAGGTTTTATTAATACCAGCAGAGAAAGCTTCATCAGAAAGACAATATATGGCATGAATTATAATGAAATATTTACAGAGATGTATGACTAGAATATCGCAGGCATGTTATGAAAGATAAAGAAGAGTATGCAATAAATGCATGGCTAATTTGAAATTCTATGTTACTATAAATGAATGCATTTGAAAGGTTATGGTAGAAAGTTTATTTTACGTTCTTCATCGATTTATGTTATCATTTTAGTTGAGATTAAATTTTCTTATATATTGTGTCTTCTATTCATAAAAATATTGGTGGAATGAATACAGATTGGAATAATAAGACTACATAGTATAGTGAATTGTTTGTAACAGTATATGATAAGGCATTTTCATGACTACATTGATATAATTAATGCATGAATATTCAATTTAAACCACATAAAAATGGCAATACATAATTCATGACTATATGTAAAACTCTTAGATGAATCCTAAAAGATGTAACATTTTGAAGAATGTGAGATGAAAATATTCCTATTATCTTAATTCATGATATATTGAAATCAACCTAGCTAAGTTTTATGATAAAAATGTAAAAACAACATCAAGTTGACATTATTATTTGGTGCAGCAAAAATTGAAACCACAAGGACATTTAACAAATGAAAGCACAAACCACCTACATCAACAACAAAATATGAATGAAAACAAAAACACATAATGTAACTTTGAAAATTAATTCCAAACAAATAATGTTACGCCCACATAAGAACAGTTGTTTTAGTCACAAATATCCTTTTGCGCACTCACAGAACAAGTTTTAAGTAGAAAACCTCTCACAAAACTACTGATAATTCCATATAAAACCTTACAAACTAGATAATACTTGTTTCTGACTCTACTCCCTGTAGTTCATACATAATTTGGGGTATAAACTTTGATACAAAAATAATGTTAATCCCCGACCCTTTCTGCCAAACCAAACCCGGAATACAATGAATGTGAAACTTATCCCAAGTAAGAGTTAATACATTACTCAGAAGGAAAAATTGAACTTCAGACAGTTGTTAAAACACCACATGAAATGACAGAGTAATTTTACATCTGCTGCTATAATTAGGACTGTAACTGTTTAAACAACCCAGATCCCACCCCTCGCCCTTCTTGAGAGCCAATGCAAAACTGTATGAGAACTTGCACACAAAGCATAAATCGCTTCCATCAACATATTTCCTTTATTGGTAACCAATTTCACAATAGATTTTACGAGAAATAGAACCCAAAACATTCCCTTACATGTACGAAATATTACTGATTTTGCAATAAAGCGTTGAAGATAATTCTGGTTGTAGACATATAATTGGTAACTTATTAAAGAACTCTCCTTGCAAAATTGTTTCCTATTTTACTTAGATATCTAATCCAATTCCATATACAGCTACACAAAAAATTCTCCAGCCAATGAAAGCTGAATTTGTAAATGTAGCGATGCTGCAATTTCAACGGAGACTTGGAGCATCTATCATTTTTAAGAATGCAGGAGTGAGGAAAATTTGAATAGGAGAGGAAAAAGAGGAAAGTTTTGTTTCTGTGAGGGAAGCAAGAGTTATAGTAGGAATGGATAGGGAATTACAATGTAAAGCCCCAGTCACATAGGGCCCTGGAAGCAACACGATTCAACACGACTCTATGTTCGCAGTCAGCTAACTGTGAACTGAACAAGGAGTCGGGATGAATCGTGTTACTTTCAGGGCCCTATGAGAACGGGGCTTTAGATCAAGAAAATTTGCAGACAGAATTTTGCTCTAACACTACAGGAATGGCTGCACTGGTAAAGAAGTTGAATATCATGAGAATGTTATCATTACGTTATATCAGCTGCATTTACATGTGTGAATGTTAGCTCTGTTGTATACTATGTAAAGTGGGTTGAGCAAACATTGCATTCCAAATCTTTTGAATCTCTTCAGTACATGTGAAGCAATCCAATGATTTTATTCTGTCAAAACGGCAGGTGCTTTAGACAATTCTTTTCGACTATGAATTGGGTTGATCATAACAAACAAAAAAGCATGAAGTAAAATGTACAGAAATATAGCCATCAGTCTAATTTTATTTTGGATTTGACAGGAAAAAAAATATTTCTTCATTTTCATAGTTTGCTCTTCCACCCAAAATCTATTTATACCCCTTTTACCCTGTAATGATGATAAAACTATGCATGGTTAAGAAGAAAGATGAAAGGTTCAAAAAATTTTGGTTAAAATGAGCAATATAGTTTGAAAAACTTCATGTATTATTAGATATCCACCACGCATGATCATGCGTAAAATCTGTATGATTATGTACAATATGTACAAGTCTAGCGGACAATTCCAATATTGCGAGGGGGAGGAATGCTGTGATACATGAAGGTTGGAGTAATCAACGAAATAGGTAAAAAAGGGGCGGGTCCACTCTTCCATGGAGCAAATATTTAACTGCAGAAGGAGATATTTTGGGAAAATAAAATAATATCAAAACTCTCCGTAATGATTCATTCTTAAGAATATTCACTTGTCTAAGGCATAGAAAGGAAAGTCTACAGAATCTTAGTCAAGAAAGCTTTTAAAAGATATCTTCCTTTGCAATATAAACTGAACAAACTAGGGTTTCAAATAAAAATGAATAAAACAAAAATTGATCGGATAATAGGGAAAAGTACATTAGGTACCTCCACCATACATGCATATACTGTAGATACATGTATTTGATTCTATGTTAAGTGTAATGATGATTACATCAATGCTATTACATATTTTCAAACTCCTAAAATCAACAATGTTACAGGGAAGCCCATATCCTATCTGTTTCTAAAAAGGGCTTGGGAACGAAACAGTAAGTGAAAGATTAAAAAAAAGAAAAAAAAAAGATAGATTTTATGTTTACAGAATGGTTGTACACGATACAATTACACTGTAAACTCTTTTACATCCGGTCATTTGCTTTCCATAAAAATGCTTTAAAAACGTTTTGAAATGGTAAAAATGTAGAAAAAAGTATAATTATATTTATTTGCAGACAAAATACTTCTTCTTTTAGTCCATTTACTGTAAAAATAGTTTGATCATTTTGAAAAAGTAAAACATTTAAAAAAGTTTATTTCGATTCAAGAGGCCAGAATACAAATGTCAGTGATCAAATTTAAAAGGCCTAACCCAGCAAGATTAGAATTTTGAAAGAGAAATTAGAAAGAGCAATTATCATTGGTCAATGGTCTTCCATTGTATAAAACTTGATTGGCCATTTTCATTATCGTCTAATCCCCAACCTTTTACGTTACAAGTCTTCTTTCTGAAATTTCCATTTACAATGCTATCACTGTAATTGCTTTACCGCTTTCCTAATCTAAAATGTCTCAAAAATCCTGTTTCACCACTCAAATCATCTACTGTATCAGGTGCAATAAAACATAGCTATGGGGTTAAAAATTGTGTACTAGAACCAAAAAGATTGAATGTTACATAAGGGTATGAAAGTGGATTGTTGTAAGTCCATCAAATTTGTAGTTAGAGCCACACAAAACCAGTGATGTTATTGTTTCACCACAGAGCTTGGGGGATTGGTAAAAATGGTTATAGGGGTGGAAACTGATACAACAGGAGTCAATTAAAAAGCATCCATTCTACATATCTCTCCTCATGAATATTCATAGAGATAACAATAAGAATAAGCAGTCATGTGATCAGTCACATGAGACCTTGAGATCCCTTATAAGGTCACCTGACATGATCTGATAGAAACTTTGTGAAAATGCATCCATCCTACAATCTCTCTCCATGAAATTTCATAGAGAAAGAGAGAGAGTAAACATTGGGTGTCATGTGATCAGTCACATGACATTGCTCCCTATGGTCACCTGACCTGACACACATCTGCATGACTCTAGTCACTACCTGAATAACCAAAGACGGGCATGTCCTTCGGATCAGAGTCCTTACGGAAGAAGTCTGAACGGTCCTTCTTGACTCGTTCTCGGACATCATCGTCATCCTGCTTTCCCGTTGTCGTCAAAGAGGGCGCTGGCTGGGGTCTGGAAAAAGAGTAAATGGAGAAATTTATTGGACTCTTATAAATGGAGCTAACAAATCATTATTTGCATTGTCATTCAGATTACAATACTTTCGGTTTGAATTATTATCATGTATGTTGATAAATATTATACAATATTCTTTGATGTTAAAGGTGAATTTTACAAGCATTACCACAATTATTACTGAAGTTACTTGTCATTAGTAAGGCCAAGATAACTTCATCGTCACCAACATCTTCGTCGTCTCCATCATCATCATCCTCATCAACCTCATGATTATCATCATCATCATTAACATCACCATCACCACCACCATCATCGTCATCATCATCATCATCAAAATCATCATCACCAACATATAAATGAACCTACCTGAAAGGTTCAGGGCCTTTGACCTTGGTCACAAAAGGCTTGGGTCCCCGGACGCTCCTAAATCCAGAGGATTTGCCGGAGAATGTGCTTGATAGCGGGGCAGACTCTTCCGTCTTCTGAAAATCTGCTGTGATGAAAGACTCCTTGATTGGCGACTGAAAATGAAATATGCATCATGAAATCACATTAGCTCTTGGTGGAAATTTGCTAAAATCATTACAAATAAACCTCAATAAGACCTACTGTCGCACATTTGGAACTTAACCTTCTTCTAATAATATGAATTTAAAAATCTACTTCAATCACAAATTAGTATCAATTTCATTAAAAAAATGGGATATTGAAAGATATACTGACCAGTATAACACCTTCAGCAATGCAAATACAAACAAGTTGGGAAAAGAAGTTATTTAATAGGTAAATTTAGAAATAGATACCCCATCCCCCTTGTTTTCAGCAATGTGTCGGAGAGGATCTTCAAATTCCATTATTCTTTCAAGTCTAACGGAAATACTACGCAAAAAATTGTCTTTCTCCTAGATTGTACTACATACACCTATATTTTGTGTGTGTCCTTCAATTATTTCTATACCTTATCCCTCTCATCATCCTCAATTTGGCGATGAAGTTCTTCTCTCTCATCCTCCTCTTTCTCCTCCATCTGTAGTTTATTCATGATCTCCTCCTCCAATCTCTCATCTTGGGATGAAATATCATCATCCTTAGTGCCCTAAAACATTAAAAAATACATGAAAATCAAAACATAATTAATAAGAAAAAAAAACATTTCAAGCGCACAATGTGAAATATGCAAAGTATTTAGTCAAGAGCGCAAGGGAGTGGAAAAGCGAATCCAAATAGATGTTACTTCTTTCTCGTTAACAAATACATGCAGGTTGCCAAAAGTTTATAGTCTGTTAAACTTGTTATATCTTGATATCCAACAAATAAATGCCCGGTGGGTTAAAAAAAAATATATATCTTGATATCTAATGTTTAATTATGAGGTGAAGGGGGCAAGCACATATTTTTTAGTAGCTTTGGATGATGAAAGGCATCAATTATTCTTCTTTTTCTATAAAGAGTCTATCAGTTTTAAGGATTTGTTCAAGAAATGAGACTGGAATTTCAAAATCTCTTAATTGAAACAAAAACAAAACAAATTGAAGTACATGTATCAAGATGTAACAGGATCTCCATAGTTCATATCAGTGCATGATATTATATTTATCAATAAATAATGCTTTCTATGTATAATGTAGGCTGCAACAGTGCTATGTTCTTAAGGAAATTTACGAGGGCAAGACAATTATTCTTGTGTTCTTTATTTTCTCATAGATAACAAACAGACAAAATCATGGTGTAAGGTTAGAGCACATGTGATAGTATTTCTAAACTTTCACAAAAGTGGGGATTCAAGGCAGCAAACAATGCAAACATAAACACAAAATGGCCACAAGAACTGGAACAAACCGATAATATAAATGAGCTATGAGAAAACTTAAATGTATCTTCTTAGAAAGGAAGAAAAAAGGGAAGAGAAGACAAACTTTTATTCTGCCAAAAGATAAAACTTTAAGGAATCCAAAGTCATCAAAATAATATTACCAACATTTCTGTTTTTTTAAGTACTTTTGTGTTAAACAAAGAGAAACTATTTTCAAAGGTTAAAATGATAATAGTAATAATCATTAGAACTGTAAGAAAAAAATGATCATTAAGAAATTACAATAGTAGACAGTCTTGAGGTAACCAAAATGAGATCAAAGCAAAGCAAAGCAAAGCAAAGCAAAGCAAAGCAAAGCAAATGAATGATACATCACGAAATGTATGCAAGTCACTAAAACAACAAGGGAATATCATGTATTTGAAATGAAAATCATAGGAACAAACTTAACAAACAGATGAAAGAATTGAAGCCAAACGACTAATGCAACCATTCTTCACGTCCAAATTATAGGTTCACATGAGATGAAAATAAAAAGGTTAGTATGGACACAAAACCACAGTGACTTCAACTAGCCAAAGTAGAAAACAATGTCCAGAAATGTAAAAAAGGGTCACTCCAAAAACAGAGTAATTCAGGGCTGTTGCAACACAGTGATGCACCAAAAAAAGGAAAAGTCAGAGATGGGATTGTGGACATGAAGACACAGCTGAACTTTGCAACAAAGATGTAAGCGTTACACTTCAAGCGACAGACGACTTGACACACGAGCATAGGGACCGACGGCACTCCCGATACTTACCTCGGACGCAAAGAACGAATCTTCCGTGCATTGCGTATCATTAAGCTCAGAATCTCTCAAAACCTTTTCATACTCCTCCTCGAGCCCGACTCCACCATCATCATCCTCACCCTCCCCATCATCATCACCACCAGTTGGGATCGCATCAGGGGCGGGGCTGCTGGTATCAGGCCCCAGGGTGTCGCCCCCAGCATCCGGGAGGGTGTCGGATAGGGGCAGGGATGGGATGGGGGAGGGTGGAGGCGATGGTGAGGGCTCTTGTGACGGAGACTGGGATGGAGACGGGGAGAGAAGCCCCATTGGTAGGGCCGAACCATCTACAGCATCCAAAGCAGGCTGTAGGAGGGGGAGGCGGGATGGGGAGGGGAAACAAAGTGCAATACATACATCTATATATATACAGGGTTTTATACAGGTTCAGAGGAAGGCAATCTCACATGCATCATGCAATTAGAATTATAAAAAGAGTTCAAAATAGTCTTATGTTTCACTTGTATAATGTTTGTATAAAAATAATGAGGTGGCATAAGGAGAAACAATTACTGATTACAATATGATATAAATTATCTAATCGAGGTCAAGTAGCAATTACTCGGCAGCACAATAGATTAAAAAGCTTCATGCATACAATACAAGCTTCATTATACAACATTTAGGACATAGATACGTGTAAAACATAGAGACATGTATGTGTATATTTTCAAGCAAAAGGAGTATAAGAGTAATATTCAAAATGATCACTAATGGTTATTAACTTAACACAGAGAGACTTAAATCATACTGAATTCAACAAGTACAGGCCAAACTAAACATCCTTCCTGAGTATTATAAGTATCATAAAACAGAACACAACTCAATTATAAATCCTCATGATCATCTACTCGAACTCCTTAGTTCAAATTTTAAAAGATTTCATATCAGAAGATTCTAGTGAATCATACAAAATTTGTAAACGGTTTTTATCATTCAAATGTGCTTTGATAAAATTCCTCATTCCTTTTGAGAAGCTTGTAAGGTGTGGAAGCATTGTAGTGAAGAGGACCTGGCTCTCGCCTTTCAACCAGAGGAACGCAGTTCGACTGCTACCCACTTCGTAAATTTCTTCAGTTGACAAGAAATTTATCCACAAAGCTGCACTCTACCCAGCTGTGATTGTTGACCAGCAGATGACATCAAGACGTTATCTGATGATGCGAGTGCCTATATTTGGCTGCCTTGATGCTAGGCTTGAATTGCCATCTAGTGACCAGTTAATAATATCGGAAGCACATATGAGTAGTCATACTGACTGGAAAGGTGCTGTATAAATCCATGCATTATCATTATCAATACCACATGAAAAATTTCTGTAATTGCAATTTGATATTTCTTACCTTATTGTCACCCGACTCTGATTCAGATAGGCTCAGTGTGGAGCTCCCGTTCATGAAGGCTTGGCCCTTCTCATGTCGAGGGGTCTCTTCCGAACTAATTGAAAAATTGAGAAAGAAAATAAAAGGTGAAGTCTACCAAAACATCAAGAGCTGCCATAATATTAAATGAATATGACGAGTTCACTGTGAAAGTTTGAGGAGAAATTGTATATCTGTTCCAGATTATGACATTGCATTTTAAAATAAATCCTTATGATAAGGATCATTAAGTTGACAACATTGCTAGCATCTTTGATTACATGCGAGGCAGCTGTCCATTGACTATCTGTACAGAATATCAAACTTTCTTCTTTGCCAATAAACTGACACAATCTCCTCCAACTTTTCATCAAGAACAACATTTTTTTTTTCAATTATATGAATTCATCAAGAACAACATAGCCCCATTGATTCAGCGATCATGGTAAGAGGTCTCTAATGATTTGTCATTTGAAATATGATACTTTCTATTTGAAAAAGTATTATACACACAGAGAAATTAAAAAACCATTTTAAATGACATCTGTGGTATGCTTACCTAGTCTCCTCATCCCCCAAGTCATCTAAAAGCTGCTTGGCCTTCGACAGAGCATTCCTTGACGATGGGACGCGGGCCTGCTCCTCCTCTTGCTGCCTCCTCTGTCTCTCCATCTCCTCCTCCTCCCTCATCCTCTGCTCATCCCTCCATCTCTCTTCTTCTTTCCTCCTCTCCTCTTCCCTTCTCTGCTCTTCCCTCAGCCTCTCCTCCTCCCTCCTCCTACGCTCTTCTCGTCTAAGCTCCTCCTCCCTCTGTTCCTCCTCCTGCCGCCTCCTTTCCTCCGCCCTCTTCTCCTCTTCCCGCCTCCTCTTTTCCTCCTCCCATCTCCTCTCCTCTTCTTGTTCATCCCGTCTGGTAGGTGAGATGCCGGCAGAGGATGATGATGACAAGGACGTGGATCTGAGTTGATTATTAGCTGGATGAATATAAACATTGAAATTTGATGAAGAAATGCGACATATAATTTCATACATGGTATTAGATATATGAACAAAGAAATCATGGTAAACAGTATTATTGTCATTATCTCTAGAAAAATATGACATTTTCTGTATTGTCCAATCATAATCTTCATCATCATTAAAATCATCTTCTTGAATTAAGGAACATTGACATTGCCATCATTAAAGAAAAAAGACAATATTTTTATTTCTCTCATCTAATTGTCATCTTCATTAATCATCATTCCATCTTTATTATCAAGATCATCAATAATCATAATTGTCGTCATCATCATCTTTGTCGTCATCATCAATTTCATCATCATCATCATCATCACCACCACCACCATCATAGTCATAATCATCATCACCACCATCATCATCATCTAGAGGATCATTAATGTTGTGGTCGTTTTCATAACATGCATGACAAATACATCTACGACAACATCATCATTTCCAAATTCCATAATCTCTACTTGCAAAATAGCGGCAGCATCATCATCATCATCATCATCATCATCATCATCACTGACATATTTCTTACCATCATCGTATCTTTTCACTTTGAGTTCGAGGTGGCCTGACAACACTGCTTGACTGATGCTATACTGGATGTCATCATGATCGAATGTTTTCGTCCTTTCATTGTTGATCATTATGATTTCGTCTCCGATCTTCAGTGCACTCAAACCAGCGGTGCTTCCTAAAAAGTAATCAAGAAAGCGCATTCAGGCTTTGGATGTGATAATTTCATTTTATGAATTAAACAGATAATTAAGCAGGAGGGTAGACACAATTATATTCTTCATTTCTAACCTGTTTTTAGGTCTTATAATGGGATTTGTTATTTTCTCCTAAACCACACTTTTACACAAAATAGAAAAAATTGGGTATATCAGACCAAACCCTCTACGCGGGGAAAAATTGTTCGGATACTAAGAAAAACTTTTTTTGAAAATTTCATCAGTCGGTTGGAAAAAGTTGTTTTTTTTTTAAATATATAAAGAAAAAAAAGTTCAGGTCGGGCCATTTTCAGAGGGTCGGTCTGTAGAGGGCATCCAAACATTTGGGGGGGGGGGGTGCCTAATTGTGGATCCTAATAAGTCTGGATTAGGGAGGTCCAACTGTATTTCATGCATTGACATACAATATTTTGGATATTATTTGCAATTGGAAATAGTAAGTCATGAAGCTAATCATCCAACACAAAATTGAACAGATGAGACTACAAGGGCAATTTCTGTTTACCTGGATCAATGCCCTTGACAACGATTGGTTTCCTCTTATCGATGCCGCCAGTCACTGTAAATCCAAAGCCTCCCTGGGCCCGAGGTCTTCTCTGCATAATTATTGCATGCTCTGTGAAGCTTCCAGTATCCTGTACAAATATAATTTTGTTTTTTTATATTAGTGAGAAATTGCATTCAAATTAAAAAAAAATTAAGTATGAAAAGGGGTGCTACTCCTTACAAATCTATGACCGATGACATTTTTATCCTTGTAGCCTTTGGCACATGACGCTGCTAACAAAGAACATTTGTTTTATGCATGTATGAAGAAGTAAATTTATTTGTATATGCATCTTATTTCTCTCCAAAGAAAACAATCAACCTTGCCTCAGTTGACTTTACCTTAGGAGTCAAATAATCACCTAATCAAATGTCCAGTCAAATTTGCTACTCTTTACCTTTGGAAGTCTAAATGTCTCAAAAGGGTGTTGCTAGACAGTTGCAATTACTTGTAAATTAACTGCAAATAAGTTATGAATTACAACATGCATTTCCATTTATGAATGTTTTGCGCGTCTAATAGCTTCTGCTCCTCGCAGTCGATCGAGGTCTTTATGACATTCTTCAGTCTGAATAGATATTCAAATTAGTGTAGGAAAGGAAGATAATGAAATGCAGCTGATTTGCATCATTATCTCTTCCATGATTTCTGAACATCACACAAAAAAATAATTGCAAAGATTTAAGAAGCAATTTGGAAAAAAACAGCCACAAACCTGTTGGTGCTGGGTTGGTTGAACGATGGACGATGACGACGACGACCCCTCCGTTTCCTCCTCCTCATTCTCCCCTCCCTTCTTCTTGAATGCGTCCCCGCTGTTAAATGCGGCGATCCTTCCCATAATGCCCATGCTCATCCTCTTGGGCTTCGGCCTCCTCGCAGTCTCCTGGCTCTTCTTAGCGAGCTCGGCCCGCTCCAGGTCGAGCTGTCGATCGCGGAAGATCTTCTCATGGAAGGATTTCGCGGGGTAGGTCGGATTGGCAGGCGTGGCCTCTGGAGGTGACGTTGATAGTTGGGTGTGGCTTTCATCGTTGTCAGGGAGATCAACCCCTTCCTTCAACTGCAAAGAGAATGAATAGATTATGTTAGTTCATAAAAGATTAAAGTTCTGAATTTCATTGACTAACTTTCCATCTACATGTACCTTGCAGCTTACAGCAAACTAAACCGGAATATTCATTCTAAAAATTCAAAATATGTATATTAGCATTTTTACCAAATGCTTCCTTGGGAGGAAAAATACTACTTTTTAAACAAAACTTTTTCGCTTGAAACTTCATTCCAAAAATTAAAAACAAAGTTACATTACATATACCCATAATAACATATCAAATCAATATTTCAGACTGGTTTTCAACTCGTTCAAATGTTTATCGGTATTCAAAATCAATTAAAATCAAAGTGTAAAAGTGTAAACTTCCAAAGTCATTTATCCATCATGTTGGGAGACAAAGTATGAGACTACAATGTATTAGCGGCAGCCTTTGACAATCTACTTTTTCGCAGTTTGATTTAAAATAATCTGCATTTGTAATGATCTCCAAATTGTGATAACACTCTACATGTAAGTTGTATAAGTATGCTTTTTTAATACATGTATCTGGAATTTATGAGAATAATTTATCTTTAAAAAAAAAAAAAAATTCAAATGCGTGAACAGTCTAACCATTAACTTATTGTTATTTGAATGTCGAATATGAACTTTGATCATAGTGCAATTCATATTGAGATACCTGTATATAAAAAAAATGACATCGGTGCTGTGAATAATATGAACCTCGATGTGCACACATACTGTACGTAATGATAATAGTAAGACATACACACGTTTTACGAGCCACATAAAGAGAAGTTTTTGCAAAATACAGGATTCCCTAATATCTTTAAAATCTTCCTTTGTAATTTTACTCCATATTTGGCAAAAAACATTGCTTCTTTTATGCAATCTCTACCAAATTCAAGAATAATTTTACAAATGGAAGATTATGTAAAGATTACAGAGCTTTGAAAAAAGGCAGTTGTGTATAGAGGGTTATTAAAGAAGATATTGCTAAAGTGATGAAATTCTATGAACTAATTGTGAAAAGCACAGGTATCTAATAAAATCTACAATAAAATGAAATGGGTAATAAAGGTGCTACACTGTACTTTTTGTATGCAATACTATTTCGCTACACCTTGTCGCATTTGAGACGTCTATCTGTCTCCCATGTTTGTCTCGATGAAAAGCTCAGAAAAAGTACAGGGGCGGAGATGAGAGCGAAATTACGACTAATTTCACGGTCATATTTAGTTACAGCTACCTCCTTTCCTTGAAGGAAATTAATATTTCCTCCCTTCTAATTGACTAAGCAACAAATCTCAGAGGGAAGTGAATGATAAAAAAACAAATTTACATCACTGATGGATGTTCTTGAATGTGGAAAATTGAAAGCAAAGAAAATCTCAAGAAAATCAACTTGTGAGAATATGCGTATGTGGCTGTGCAATTGAAAATGTCTCAAACACTTGTAAGATTAATTGTAAGAAATGTATCCCTTACAGCTCCATGATTTGATAAAAAACTTCTAGCTTTATATTTCCAATATTTAAAGGAAAAGGTCACATTTCAAAGTGGGATTATTGTAATGTTGCGGCACAGATGGGAAAAAGGGGAAAGGGTACATACATGTAATCACCATTGCCAATGAAATGGACAAAAGAGGCCTTAAGTGGCTTTGAATAATATTCTATGCCCTAGAATTGGTTGCGTTTGCACAAATAAGATTTAATGAAAAAAATATTGACCTTGAATCAAGGTTAACAAATCCCTCCTCATCCTGTAAGTATTAATGGTGCACAGGGGCTGTGTTGCATTCACAAACACAATTACATATTTTTCAACATCCCGCAAATCAAAATCAAAATCAATAGCATCAGTTCAAATACAGAAAAAAAACATGCGCTTTGAGTTAAGGTTAATTGAATTCTAATGTAGAGATCATCCCTGGAATTTAAATGGGGCCTCGCAGCTGAGAGGGTGTACAAAAACCTCCATGGATAGCAAAGATGCCAACCATTCCAAAATATGCACTAGATGCATTTTAACATGAATTCAAGGCTTTCATCACAAGTGAATGGCTTAGCAAGGTTACTGCTGTCATGTATTCTCTCCATTTTGTTCAGCTGTGTAGTAATTCACACTTTAATTTTGTTTCATCCATATCAAGCTAGAAAGGTTGGCATCTCTGCAATCGGGAACATCCTGTTGTCAAGCAAAACTGAACAAAAATGTTCTCTTTCTTGGATCAATATTAGCAGGTGTGCAATACGGATGACAGGCCTGGGGATGAGGGATCGAGGCTTGTGCGTAATGATGCATTTGTTGCTATGGTAACCAGCTTTAATGACACCGGAAGTTTAGCTGATGTTTCGTATTTTCAGCAATGAGAGATAAATTTATTGAGTACACTGTCAATTTGATTTGAAAGCAGATTATGATTGTATGTACTTTTTTGCAAAAATTATTGAGAGTTTATCTCAAAAATGTTGATCCTTATCCTGAAATGAACTAATGAAAAACATTGTGACATAATCAAATGTACAGTAAGCGTCATCAAAGCATGACATAAATCTATTCTGATACTACTGTATTTCTATGCATTCTAATGCTATCATTATGATGTTAGAAATCCCAATTACTTTTCGAAACAGCATACAATGACAGAAAAGAAAATAAATGAATTGAGTTTTTATAACACATTTTAGGGTATTGTGCTTGAAATGGAGAGTGAAAAGGGCATTCATTTGTACAATGCACACCATAACATATGGAGACAGGAAATTCAGAAATAAAGCAGTGTAAAAGGTATAATTCTGAGAATAAGAAGAGACAGAACGGCCTAATAACAGAATGACACTGTATACAATAGGAAAGACATACATAGTGGAGAAGAGAGTAGGAGATAAAAGTAAGGGAGGGAAATACTGAAAATGAAATGTACAGGTCGGAATTAAAAAAAAAAAAAATGAGAGGAGGGGAAGTGCAAGAGGGGAGTAGGATGGGACATAGCAAAAGAGGTGCAAATAGACAAGGTATATTGCTTGAAATTTGCAATCGCAAATCAAATGATGATTCGTATTGCCAGTGTTAATCGATTTGACTTGGAAACATACAATAACTTTCTGGAATATGGAACTTTCGCAAATTGACTACAAAAGTAGGAATGGATTCGAAAAGTGGGAAACAAACACCCATGGAGAAAAAGATGATTATAAATGAAATAAAGAGTTAAAAAACAGCTGGAAGTATAAAAAATGCTATGAGTTCACATCTGAATAGTGCAGTGCAAGTGAAGGAAAAGCAAAGCAAAATTAGTATGGTAAAAAATGTACTAACAGAGCCGCTGCGACGATACGGCTGGAATGCTCCGGCGGTGGGTCTGTACTTGGGTTTAGGGGCAACGGACGGGGGAGGCTTGGAGCTGGTGGGGGCGACAGTACTGGAAGCGGGTACGGGGGAGGGTTTGTAGGGTTCCGAGGATGCCGTAGTGGTGGAGGCGGGGAATTGTCGTCTACCACTCATGGGGAAGGTGCTTGCCAACTCAGGTTGGTGGTGGTGGTGGTAGGGCTATGCAGGCAACAGGGAAGGAAATGGAGGGATAACAAAAAATAAATAGACCATGCATCAAACCGTTAACAAAAAATGATAAAGGAGGAACAAGAAGTTAAATCCTTATATTATTATTCGATCTATTAGGATTAGAAAAATATATTGAAATCTACCCTGAAATTTGGTTAACTTTTATTCTTCTATGAATATACTGTAAACATTTCCTTTGCCAAAGTTCCAAACTTCCTTTTAAATACCAGTACTGTCTACAAATGTACATGAGATTCCAACAATTCTAAGTAAGCACGAGGATAGAAATTTACATGCCAATCACAAATCAGCTATTCCAAATATTTACTCTTGAAAGAAAGCATGAAAACAGAACCAATAATAGTAAGCTTTCTCTCGAGAGAAAATTTTCTCAGCTGTTTAAAGGGGAACTACACTCAGACATTAAATTGCTATCATTAAATGAAGAAAAATAAGATGAAACAGCTGTGAAAATTTGAGCAAAATCAGATAATCCATTCAAAAGTTATGAATTTTCAAAATTTTGATTTACACTCCTCATGGGCTCCTTAAATTGGCAAACGTACAGGCACAAAATGGCTGCCAACATGGAGAACTCTCCATTCACTTTGTACACAAAATTTCACATTTTCCCCTTTTTCCAGAAAAGTTGACAAAAATGTTGTTTTTTCGGTTAAATATATAAAGCCACATCAATTCTGCAATCATTCCAGAAATAACGGTGTTGATTCCTCACTTGAAATATGATTTTGATCCATTTTCAATACATTTATATACAAAGTGAATGAGGAGTTCTCCATGTATGACATCACAGATTATGCTAATTAGGTATACGTTGCCAATTTAAGGATGCCCAGCACAGGTGGAAATTATAATTTTGAAAATTCATAACTTTTGAACGGATTAACCGATCTTGCTCAAATTTTCACAGTTTGTTCATCTGATTTTTCTTCATTTACTGACCTTACATTATTGTCTGGGTGTAATTCCCCTTTAAGTGATTCACATTTTAATTTCTATCAATGATACTCTGGAACTCTTGTTATCTCTGCTACAGTATTTTGCACAAGAAAAAATGGATGTGATTGAATCATATATTCATAGGTTATTACATAAACTCAACAGTATTAATATCATGGTAATTTACCCCTCAAAGCATGCCCAATATGGTGACTACCATGGCCAGTGTTAAAACAAGATGACTAAATCATTAAATATACATGTCTTGACCCAATCTGAATGAAAAGTATGGACAGAAAGAAAGTGTACATTGTCCCACGATGTCCCGCTAAAGCCTATGTAAAACCCATGCATATTTGCGGGACGTGGTGGGAGACAGTGAACTTTATTTCTGTCGTACTGTAAAGTTGTTATTAAAGCAATATAAACAATATACAATACAAAAATCTTCCTACTTCCCACTATTAAAATTAATTACAAAGTGTTCGATCAAGATCTGGCACCAAACAAAATATTTGGTCTAGATCTGGCACAATCTTGAGCCAAAAAGGATGTTGTTTTGTTCTAAAAGCAGACCACAATATATGCATTCTGTAATGAGAACAGCAACAGTGACTTCTAAATGTTCTTCATGGTTTAACTTTCACGAGATTTTATATTCATAAATTAAAAAAATAGATGTACAGTCAAACCTGTCTATAGTAGCCATCTATAAAGGAATAACGGAAAAGTGGCCACTGTAGAGAGGTGACCTTTACAGAAAGGTTCTATTTAGATACAAATTCTCATCTGGAGGGAATAAATTAAGGTGGCCACTATAGACAGATGGCCACCAAGACAGATATGACTGTACCTCATTTCATAGATGTATAAGGGTTTAATTTTCTTCCGCTCTCTCTCTTTTATTGCATTTTTTATGTAATCCTTTAATACATACATGCAGCTGGGAGATTAATATATTTGGACTGCATTATTCCTTAGAAACTTCTGATTGTGAAGGTGTGTCCAAATACTTTTACATGATTTATGGGCAAATATTATGATCCTGGTTACTTATACTGTCAAACAATAATATGCTGGTAGTATTATATTTAACTGAAAATGGGCAGGATATGGCAAAAAATAATTGTTTTCATCGGAGAAAGTCTTTGAAACCAATTTAATTACAAATCTTATGAGATTTATAATAAAATTTTGAGTAACAGTGATAGATCAATTTGATGACTTTTGATGTCATGTAGTTTACCGAAATTCAACCAGAAATACTTTCTTTGGGTGAGGGGGGGTTGCAGCTAATTAGAATGCACCAATCAAAACCATAATTTCAACATGTGAAAATTTGCAACTGATTTGCAGTTGATTTGCAATCGATTGTAACTTTGTAGCTACACCTCCTTAGAATCATCTCCACAAATTGCTGCTCTTCCTTTCACTGGCGAATACAGGGTAACAGCCAAAAACAGCATAAAATTGCCAAACTGAAAATTAATAGGGTTGTGGTAAGTTTTGGTATCTCCAAAGTCCCCTTGTCTCCTTACCTCCTGTACTGGCTCCATGGGAGCATGCTGCTCCTGGCGCGTCTCCACATGGATCTGTGGCTCTGGCTCCAGCTCCTGCTCCTCCTCCTCTTCCCCCTCGGACCCTGACGACGGGACCAGGTCCACCGACGTGAGGATGGCCTGGATCTCGTCCTTCTCCAGCTGTTTCTTCATGGACTTCTTAGCAAGGATGTTCTCTCGTTTTTGTCTGGAAATGATGGTGGGGGATTGAAATGAAAATTGAAAGTGAAATTTCAGGTGCTTATTTTAGAGTCTTCTTATTCTTCGTCTGTACCAACACCCCAAGAAAGGATTCTACGTCAGATGCTTTGTACACTAGTTTGAAGGTACAGACTCTTGGCTTTGCTTTTCTGCAATTTATGCATAGTGCATAATCAAGAGTCTGCTTTTTAGACTACTTCAATGTATTGTGAATCCCTTGCTTCAATGCAGTCTGTAATATCAGACTCTACGTATATCATGCACTGCACATGCACTGTACATACATGTATTATGCAACACTGAAAGCGAATGGTCTGTGCCTGAAAACGAGGTGTATACTGATGTTGGTGGCATGAAGAGAAAGGAAAAGTGCCAAATGTTTTGCTTATAAATATACATGTATATTATTGTAGGAGGTTTGAAGTGTTGCATTCTTGGAGATTTTTGTTACTCTTATTTTCGATATTTGAGGTTGTAAGAGATTGCCTGTCTGGGATGGACAGCCCTTTAACCTGCCAGAGTCAGCCTATAGATGTACATGTACAGTGTACCTACAAACATAAAATAAAATTGTCTCATTGCATTTCCTTTGGGCATTAAATTCATAACATGATAATACCATTGTGTATCAAACCATCTGCTTGTACACCCATTATTGTCCACCAACATTAACCCTAATCAGGCCGGGGGGGGGGCGGATTCCGCCCCCCCCTCAACATTTTTTCAAATATCTCCCACACGCGCCAAAAAATTTTCGCGACGCGTCATGACTTTTTTCTTTCAAGTATCGCGCAACTTTTGAGACCAAATTCG
>BQKZ01000984.1:118290-130734 GCA_036244855.1 Temnopleurus reevesii
AAAGTAACTATACATTCTGGTAGAGTACGCCGCAAGCATCATACGTGCCAATTTTCGTCGCGATCGCGCGTTTTACGGCCGAGATCTGATGGGGGGGCGGAATCCGCCCCCCCCCGGCTGTGGCATTGCTCAAAAAGCCCGGCCTGATTAGGGTTAAAGGGGAATTACACCCAGACATTATTTTGCTGTCAGTAAATGAAGAAATATATGATGATGAAACTCTGAAAATTTGAGCAAAATCGTAATATCTGTTCAAAAGTTATGACTTTTCAAAGTTTTGATTTACACCCCTCATGGGCTCTTTGAATTGGCAACGTACAGACACAAAATGGCTGCCATCATGGACTCTCCATTCACTTTGTACACAAAATTTCACATTTTACTCTTTTTCTAGAAAAGTAGACACAATTTTATTTTGTCAGTTATTTTAAATATAGCCACATCAATTCTGCAAACATTCCAGAAAGAATGGTGTTGATTCCTCATTTGAAATATGATATTGATCTATATTTAATAAATTCATGTACAAAGTGAATGAGGAGTTCTCCACGTATGACATCACAGATTATGCTAATTTGGCTATACGTTGCCAATTTAAGGATGCCCACCACAGGTGTAAATGATAACTTTAAAAAATCATAACTTTTGAATGGATTATCCGATTTTGCTCAAATTTTCAGTTTGTTCATCATATTTTTCTTCATTTACTGACTACACATAAATGTCTGGGTGTAATTCCCCTTTAACAAGAAAATCATCAAAAGAACTCGAAAGGTAGGTCTATGTACAAATTCAGAACACTTCGACCATAAACGTTGCAGCTAATTATAGGATCATAATCAAGTATGAGGCATTATAATAACGTTTTATTTTTTTTTAATGTAGTATTGGGCCAAAAGAAGAAGAGAATAATACAGTATGATTTCATATAAAAAATACTCAGTGTAACATGATTGATGCTTCATAGTGTCCAATCTGGATTAGAGTGTAGAGCAGTGATTGTCGCTAAAAAATGCCCTCCATAAAGATATATGTATGCATGTGTATGGATGCCCGATGATCAGTTAATTCCCAGCTATCTGTCGATGCGGATCATTAGTTCACAGCAATGGAGGCAAGCAAGGACCNTCGATGCGGATCATTAGTTCACAGCAATGGAGGCAAGCAAGGACCTTCCACTCAACGCTTGATTAATGGAGGGTGACCGGAGAAACACTAGCACTGTGACAGTCTCGAGATAAATAAGAGAATATTGCTGTCTTCAATGTTTATTGGTTATCATGGGGCCCCTATCTTTGTTGAGAGTTGTGTGAAAGTGTAAAATGGTACAGGAAGATTATCAAGAATCTACATCAGATCTGTCAATTCTACACACATGTTGATTTAAAAATATTTCTGCAATATACACTAAAATTAAAAAAAACAAACAAAATATTGCAGTCTCCAACAATTATTATGTACATGTATTGGGCAAGTGTAAAAATCCATCATGGGGTTGATTTTGCGAATAGCAAGCAAGAGAGGAAAGACAAGAAAGGTGTTTTATATCATGCAATTTGTATTTCCAACCCATTTTATACAATCACAATTATTCAGATTGTCTGCTTATGTAAGAGCAGGTTGAAATTTTTAAAAATATTGAAATATTTGAAGTGCATCTTGGCATTCAATTTATGTTCTGAAAGGTCATTATGATGTATTTGTTCCTAAGATTTCAAAATTTCAACTTTCAGTTTTGCTTTTTGGCAATACAGTGTACAAATTCAAAATAAATTCAAAATGAACAACTCATCTCTTTAACAAATACCAGATGATTAATCTACATTCTTTTCTTTATTTGAATAGGACCAAAGTTATGATGAAATGGACTTTGCACCCTCTTCAAGAACATGTTAAGATAAAAACAAACCATTCCACCTACTAAACTATCAACAGCTCAAGTGTTTACACTCGCATTCCTACAGAGTCAATATCCACAGACAGTCTAAACTACTGTTTTATTCATTTCTTCTAGTTTCATGGTTCTATAGATCAAGTATGAATGATCGTTGCATTGTGAAAATGATGCTCTGAACATTAATTCTTGAGATGTTTTGTGTGGGATTTGATCTGGATTGTGATTTGTCATGCGCTAGGGTTTGCGCCATGATTTTTGTCATTGTCAATATAAATCTGAATCTAAACTTCCAGTTTGAATTAGAAAACTTGAAATTAAGAAATGGCACTCACCATCTTTAATAATAATAATAATGCCATTTGTATAGCGCAAAATTCACTCTGTGGAGCGCTCAAGGCGCATTAAGAAAGAAAATTAAGTAAGTAAAAAAAAAGAGTGATAAACCCATCGTGCAGCTAATATAGAAATATACAATGACTCTCGAGGTTCTGGTTAAAACTATTCGCACGAATGAACATCGGATAGTACCATACTCCCGAGGGCCAACGGCCCGAGGCAGGATGACTACTATCTAATGCTCATGAGTGCGAATAGTTTTAGCCAGTACCGAGAATCAAGTCATTGTATGTATTACTTTTATATCCCTTCTTACAACAACAACATTAACAATAAAGTAGTCTATTGCAGCAGATTAAATAATCTTACCTTGTCTTAATGATAATTTGATAATCTGATAAATTGTTTTTCTAGTCTCTGGCTCGTCTTCTCGTTGAGCACATCATGCAAACAAAGCCCGCCAGAAGTTTCCTGTGCCGTGTAGCTGGGAAGCAGTGTCTCTCTCGCGCACGGGCAGCTCTCTTTTAGCCGACTGTGACACATGCGCACAGCAAATCTATTCATTTTTCTCGCCTGTACACTGTCAATACAACGATCTTAGTGTACATGTAAGGGATATACATGTAATACTCATTAGCAAGAGGATTCTTTATTACATGTACATGTATTACTATAAAAGTTTAAGAACAATAATATGGTCCACTTAATAATAGCCCACCTTAAAAGTGATGAGAGCTTATCAAAGCATTCTGACTTTCACTGTATATCAGGACCATTTGTTTTATTATACTAACCATTAAAATCAATACAATTTTTTAAATCTTGCAAATAATATTGGAATATTGATATTGGCAATACATGGAGGTCAAAATGCTGACAAGAACCAAAGAGTTCATGGCAATAAGCAAAATTATAAGTTTGAATTACAGCACACGAGGTACATGTACATGTACGTGTACATGTGTACACAGTCATGACGAGAAATTTTAGCACGACTACCGACCTCCGCACCCCAACAAACGGTAGTGAAAACACAACACGTGTGGTAGAATGATAATTAACAAGCTTCTACAGCTCATAATCACACCGAAAACAGGTGACAGGCATCACGCCCATGACTTGCGAGCAATGTGTATCATCGGCCACAGAAACAAGCAATTAGGGCACACTACATCTATATATATGTACATGTACATGTAGGACAATGACAAACCACGCTAGAGGTTTTTTTTTATTGAGTAGCAGATAAGGATTTCATTCTTCACTCTTTGTATTATAGGTGTCTTTTTTTTTTCTCATGTGATCCTCCAGGAGAGAAAGAAAGGTGTTAAAAAGCTCAAACTTATTTCAATAACATTTTTCTGATTTTTACTTGCTCATTAATATCTTAGCTACATGTAGCATAAATTTGATCAAATTGACTGCATTCCAGACCTTTTTAACATGAGTTGTTACTATGAAGTTTTATGGGGATCTTAACGAGTGATTTAATTATAATGAGTCACCAAATTCACAAAAATAAAACCAAGGTAAAATTTTCAGTTTCTAAAGTAACCAGGGCTAACGAAGAAAATTCTATAAATGGTAGTGCTAATTTTACTGATCGTCATTGACTCATTATCCTGTTATATTTTATACTTTGTACTTAAAGGGGAATTGCACCCAGACAATAATGTACTGTCAGTAAATGAAGAAAAATCAGATGAACAAACTGTGAAAATTTGAGCAAAATTGGATAATCCGTTCAAAAGTTATGAATTTTCAAAGTTATCATTTCCACCTGTGCTGGGCATCCTTGAATTGGCATGCGTATAGCTAATTAGCATAATCTGTGATGTCATACATGGAGAACTCCTCATTCACTTTGTATATAAATTTATTGAAAATGGATCAATATCATATTTCAAATGAGGAATCAACACCGTTCTTTCTGGAATGCTTGCAGAATTGATGTGGCTATAATATATTTAACCGAAGAAACAAAATTTTGTCTACTTTTCTGGAAAAAGAGGAAAATGTGAAATTTTGTGTACAAAGCGAATGGAGAGTTCTCCATGTTGGCAGCCATTTTGTGCATGTGCGTTTGCCAATTTAAGGAGCCCATGACGGGTGTAAATCAAAATGTATAACTTTTGAATGGATTATCAGATTTTGCTCAAATTTTCAATTTGTTCATTTTATTTTTCTTCATTTAATGATAGCAATTTAATCTATGAGTGTAGTTCCCCTAAAATGTTAATGTATCATTTGGCTAGTTTTGGTAAGCTTTCAATTACAGGTTTTGTTAAAATCTATCAAAAAGAACCACATTTAACCTTAGATGCCCACCATTATAAAATATCAACAAGATCACAAATTATATGTAAATTTCAAACAGATGAACCCAAAGGTTTCCAGATAGAAAGCAGTGTGGCAACAATGATTTTTGCTCAAGTCACTCAATCAATGAATATGAGTTTTTATACAAGAAAACGAAGATCAATATTCCATAAATTAGTAATCCTTGGTGCTAATTTATGAATAAAACTTCAAATTTGTGTATGCCTACTGATTGTTTGAAGATTGTTGTTTGAGGTTGTTGGGAGGTTAGGACAAAGACGGGCAATTCCAAATAAACTTTCTCTTACTCATCCCTTTCTAGACAATCACATGAACTTCCCCAGACTGCCTGAGTCTACACCTCATGAGCTAAATATATTAATCAGAGCTTGTGTACACAGGAAATTATAAATGCACAGCACCGGGCGGTGTTTCACAAAGTTACAAAAGACCTGAAGAATGACTTTATGCACGACTGGTATCAGTTCTTGTGCTGAATGTTTCAGAATCTTTAATACATATTATACTCATTATACTCATTCACTATGGGCACGACTGGTATCAATCCGGTCTTCTTAAAATCATTCATAACTCTAATAGGGTGTTGTTAAAAAGTTGCAATTTATCGAAAATCAACTGCAAATCAGTTGAGAAATGCAACATGCATTTTCAGTCGTGCATGGTGTGCGCTTTTAACAGGACGCCCTTGAAACGATAATTTTGATTGGCGCATTCAGATCAACTGCAACTTGCGATCAATTGCAACTTTTAACCAATACCCGTAAAGAATATTTGGTGGAACATCACCTTGGCTGCAATTGATCAAATAAAATGTGGCAAAAGCAAATTTTGCCATAATGGGTGCCATTTTGAAAACCAACTTTGTACCGACTACTTGTTTACAGAACGGAGGACAATTAAAAATAATTAAAGGTCTACATCTTTTGGGGGAAGGTTACAATCTTGTATATAAAGCTCTGAAACCCAAACCAAAATCCAGAGCTATCACTATATATATTTACTACATGTACTTCAAAACAAAAGGTCACTGACCTAAGATGACATTTACTGCATCTATAAGCAAACATTGCACCATACAGATCTTTTTCTTATTCCGGTTGTTTATTACAGTGTTTGTGCACATATGCATGTGCATCATACAGAGTGGACATTTTTTGGTGGCCAAGACCGCAAAAATCAGGAGACTATTAAAAACAACCACTTAAAGAGTGACTCTGGTGTCAATCAAATGTACATTGCAGGTCACAAATTTACCCGATGCAGTGTTGCTATGAAATTGGAAGTTACTGTTGATCAGCATGCACCAATCCAAACATTGTCTCACGTATGTCTTATACAGAGCTCAGACCGAGCACCTGCCTAGCACTGTCACTAAAAATCCAACCCACGAGTAGATCACATGAACAATACTCACTTTTCTTCGACGATTTCTTTGAAGGTCTTGGGCTTCTTCTTGCCTTTGTTCTGCTCCAACTCATCGACTTCCTCTCGGAACGCTTTCCTCTCGAGGGCGCTAGAGGCCACCTCGTTTCGCTTCATCTTCCACGACTTGAAGCTCTGCATTAAAGAGACGTTCAAAGTCTTATAATTGTTAGAAAATGCTATTTACCAATCTTTCAAAATATTTCTTTTAAATCATTGGCTTTATCAAAGAACACAAATCTCATCACAGGGGATAAGTTTAAGTTTCTCATTTGCAGTTTTAGACATTGAGAAAACTTTTCAAACATATTACTCTTCAGTTCTATGTGAAAAAGTTGCTACAGAAAACATCTTTTGTATATAGCAATCATGTTCAAATGGATAGTAAATTGCAATAGGATACCAGCAAAATTTTTCCCTGTATTAGATTTTCAACCATTGTAATTTCAACGATCGAGACAGTAATAACATGAACATTTAGACATTGAGAAAACTTTTCAAACACTTTACTATTCAGTTCTACATGTATGTGAAAAAATGCTACACAAAACATCTTTTGTATAGCAATCATGTTCAAATGCATAATAAATTGCAATGCGATACCAGGAAAATTCTTTCCTGCATCAGATTATCAACGTTGTAATTTCCATGATCAAGAGGGTGTTATATAAAGCTTCCATTTGCTAGATAATGGTATGTACAAAACCTTTGAAATATTTATTGTTAAATTAATGCGTTATATACACAAATTATTAAGGTCTATCAGATTATTATTAACCAGTATGATTTCCATGATCCGGACGGTGTTAGATCTATGAATCTTGCTGAGCGACAAACTGGTCTTGACTAATCCAATAAAATACAAAATAAAATAAGATCGTAATTGGATGAAAAGCATGATCGCAAAGTTTTGCTCTTGTAACTGTTGGAGAATAACTACATGTTTGGTACACTTCTGAAACACCTATGAATATTTCAATGCTTTGTAAATGCTGTAAGTACTATCAATATTATTTCATACAGAAATGCCAACTGGGACTATTGTATTATTACTGACAGATAACACAACTAAATCGGAGATTCTGTGGATACATTTTGCTTATTTTCATGAGATAACCAGATGGCAGATGTCCCCTTTTATTAGATTTAAGCTTTTGTTCTAGTCTTAAAATAATTGGTTTATCTTGACTAACTTTAAAAATGTTGCATCATTGCAAATTTCAGGAAATATATCGATTGGAAAATTGTGATTCACAATCCCAACTGAGCTCAACATTTTTGGCAAGCATGCATCTTAAATTCAGAAATAGAACTTAATCTGGCACAATTTATCTGAGTTTGGGACTCGTTCCATTCTGCTAGTTCCCTTCTTTATAAATACAAATTGTTTTATACATGGTTGTCACTATCTATGCTTTTCAGGCTGACATTCAAAATTTGTCAAAATTTCCATGCGGAAATATTTTCACAATTTATTTTCATACATCATATTTCCAGAATCTATTATTTCATTTCCATTTATTATGATTTATTACAGAGCTTGAAATTAATCTTAATGCGTGGTAAGTAATGATCATGGTAACAAATGTAGAACATATCTAGAGAGACTCAGAATTTCCTATTCGTTCTGTTTAGTCCCTAATAAAAGATAAATTTGAGCTTACCGATCTCCACATGTCTGAGTCTTCTTCATCCAAATCTTCGTAAGTTGCACTGTTATGGTTAGAGTCCAAAGCGTTCTGTCTCATCATCATTGCATTATTACTAGTCGCGGGCAAGCTGAGGCTCCGCGTGTGGGGCTTGGCCGTCGCCTTGTTTCCAAGCTTTCGTTCCATCTTGCGTAATCGGACTGCACTGGGCTGCCTCAGAACTACCTCGTTAACGTCATCTGAAGACGATAGCCGCTTCCCGTCGGTGGCACCGTTCTCGCCACCGTAAACCGCTTCTGAGTTCCTCCCGCTCCAAACTGGTGCGGATTCCACGTCAACGCCTCGCGACGGTTTGATCGGAGCTTCCGAGTCTTGTGCTTGCAGGGCTTTGAGCGCAGTCTTCCACGCTGGCTCCTTGTATTCAATAGTCTCCGGGATGTCGAAGTAAGTCTTTGTATCGCTTATCTCTTCGAAGACACCGTCGGAATTGTCGTCCTCCTGTTCCCTACTGTGCAGCTGGTGTTCTTCGCAGTGTGCTTCTTCACGTTGTGTATCCTCACATTTAGGTTCTTCCTGCAAAGGGAAAAACAAGATTATACAGGATGTACTCTGATATACTTTCTTGCTCGACTTCCTTCCTTAATAATCTCTCTTTGACAGATAGGATCCTTAAAGTGTTCCTAATTTCCTTCAGCGAGTCATTAAAAGAAGTGAATGACTTGCCGAGTCTCCATCAACCGATACACAGTACAAAGGGGGTGAAGGACATTTTGTAGCTATCGTGACACATTCATGCAATTAAAATCTACACTCTATATACAGGGAATAATTTTAGAGAGTGGGTAGGTCCTTTTCAGGACCACTCACATTTCCAAGAAAGATAACTCGTTGTACCGTGAAGCATTATTCTCATCGGAATAATTTTAGTTTTCACAATTTATTAGCAGTTTAAGACATTGAGGAAACATTTCCAACACTTTTACTGCACATTTCTATGTGAAAAAAAATGCGATACAAATCATCTTTTGAGTAGCAATCATGCTAAAATGCACAGAAAATTGCAATGTGATACCAGGAAAATTATTCCCTGATGTACTATGTTCATACAACCCATCATTTATATAGTATTGTATCTTAAATCTCTTTGAAAATGATGAGAGCAAACATATAAAAACTGTATAGGCATTTCACAGACATGTAGACATTTTATTCAGGGTTATCCAGAATTTAGTCGGAAGCAATAATTATCACGAACAATACACCTTCGTGAGCATACTCTCTCACAAAATGGTAAACAGTATTTTTAGCAATGTAGTATACTGTGCTTCAACAAGTTAAAAAAGACTTCATTAAAGAACAACTTTAAGAACAACTGTTTAATGAGTTATTGTGCTGAATGATCAAGAATATTGAACTCATCAACAGATTCTAGTCTTTCCTAAAGTCATTCTTAACTTTATATAAGCAATGACTTGTCTAAACATCGCCGAGGTTTGTAAACTGGAGCTATGAAGCGAATAAGTAAGTACATGTACATGTAGGCCTACATCTTTCTCTCAAATAAAAAAGGCTAGAAATAGGATTACGCTTTGGGGGGAGGGGGGGGAGGGGAAGGTTGCAAGGGGGAAAGGGGGTTATGTTGCCACAGGCCTATAATAATAATTCACTCTATAAAAGTTAACCAGTTACATGTGCACAAACATGTAAAAATTAAAATGTAAGCAAACCTTCCTAGAGCAAACAGATCTTGAAAATGAATGATTCCCAGATTCCTGGAGTATGTCAGAGTGTAAATTTTAAAGAACTTCTCGAGAGGAGTGTAAAATATCCAGGTCTATATGAATGTACTCCCACAACAACACCAGCATGAGAACATTGTCGATCTAAGGGGGTAACACTTCAGACTTTATCACCCATGACTAAACCAGAACCATAAGCTGTGATCAGAGCAATCCAATCCGACAGCTCGACAGCTTTATAGATTGGGGGATCGGGTTGGACTTGACCTTCATGATCTCAAGGCTCATTTTCTGTCAAAAGTATCGTCACTGGATCAGATTTACCTCTAAAACATGCGACATTCCACAAATGGACTGGGGCTTTGGACTTGATATCAAATAACTCTCCCTGTCTCGGGACTATTTTTAGAATAGAAAAGGGATATTGTAATATTGTGTAAATTTAAATCTACATAAATTTGTCTCACACATTTATCGTAGGAAAAAACATGTGACATGAGTTTAGACTTGTTGTAAAATAATTTTCTCGCTACAATTTTCTTGTTTTGAAGAATGCAGAGTTCTGGATCTTATTATCATTGGATATTCTCGCAAAAATCTTGCTTTATTTCTAGAGGAAATACACCTTTCAACAAAATGTTTGATGTGAGGAAAATATACTTGGAAATGTAGATCACTCATTGGCAAAAAAAAACCTTTAAAGATGATAAAAACTTCTACACCATTATTAAAGAAGCATTTGTCACTTTTTCACTGTTCAAATAAAGCTTTACTTTAAAATACACCGTAACATTCCAGTGACAACCTACAATGTAATTCTGGGACAAAGCAGAACAATGGCAAAGCCCTGTCAATTGTCATGTCAAAAAGTAGAGCATGATAGAGAAAAACTCTATGTACTGGATTTTGGCCAAATTGCTGGCTAAAATTATCAAAGTTACTGTCTAAGTGTCAAATCATTATTGGCACTATTTTGGGCATGATTTCCATTGCCAAAAACACTAACTTTACCATGCAATGTATGATAAAGTATATAAATACTTCTAAAATTTGGCCAGAGTCTTCTACTTTATTTGGGGACTCTGCTGCAATATTGATGGGTGATTGACTTGCTGTACGTGTACATGACATTTGGGGGGGAATTGTTGGGAAACAGCTGTTTTGTAAGATCAATTTTGCATCAAATTTGACATCGATTGGAAATATGAAAACTGAACCTGTTGAATGCAAAATAATTGATTCCTTCGTGCCGTGATATTTTCAGGTTTAATAGCAGAGAGCTTGGCAACAATAGATTTTGGACAGATGTTTCCAACTTTCCAGATCTAACTGTTATTAACAGTTAAAAGAGTCACATTTGAATCGTGTTCAGTCAGGGCTTGATGGGAGCTTTATATTTGCGCTGTGTTTGTAAACCAATGGACCCCGGTTGGAACTTGTTAAATGTTTGATAATTCATGAGCACAAGTTCCATTGAAACTGTTGCTATTAAAGTTTGCCAATTTGTTCATTCATTGACAATTAACTGAATAAAGATTCGGTTGAATTGTCCTAGCTTCTATGTGACTGCAATATACAGTACATGTACATATAGTATGGGGTAAAAACTACAAAGGTAAACAAATTTCTTCGCGGGAAAAACCATTTATACCAACAATTACAACAATTTAGTTGTCACTATCACTATAACATAAAATCGGGTTTAAAAAACAACCATACACGCAGTCCCCTTTACCACTCTGATCTTCATTAGCATGAATCCTACTATATAATTCGCCTAATCTTGTGTGTAAATTTGTATGATGTTTGGTTGTTTGTTTGTTTGGCTGCGTATTTCTCTCAACCTATTACACCAATCGTCTCCAAATTTTTCTTACCCCCGTTTTAGATAATAGAAAGAAACCTTAGACTATTAACAGTCACTGTCGATGATCAATTATGATTTCATAATTTCACAATTCGTAACTTTCATTCGCTGCGCCTTCATCAAAACAATCTAGGTGTACGCAATTCGTAAATCCAGACACCTGCGAATTAACACGAGGTGCATGCACGGTTGTGACCGCTCTAAACTTCTACATGTTCTACGGTGTGCTAAGTGCTTTCGCACGGGGGTAGCATCCGCCTAGAATGGGTGGAGCGATCGGCGGTATTGTCCGCGGTGTGAGAGTTCGCATTCATTTTATACAAAAGCATGTTTGGGGAGAGCGATGTTGCGATGGGCGTTAAGCATATGCTAAGACGAGGGAGGGGGGAGGGGGATGGCACAAATAATTTTTCACCTTGCTTAAATTTAAATATTGAGTAGATCTAGATTGAGTCATGTTATGCTCATCACTCTATTCCCCCCCCCCCCAAGTTATTATGAAGGCAAAACTACACAAGCGGGTAGATCTGCTAGTATTTATATAATGATCTGAACTCCCCAAATTATAAATCCTTTACTTACTCTTGGGGAATATATTCCAAATATGACTGATTCAAAGGCGTAGGTATCAAGCTTAGGACCGGAGTACGATGGGAGCTGGGCGGCTGCTTCTGCTATCCAGTAGATAGTGGTTATGATCTGTGACAAAGTGGGGATAAAAAGAAGTTGATTAATCTAATTTAAAGTATCAAGATATATACTGTACATGTATGTATACCAAATAAAAATGAAATATCAATGTTGCTACATGAGGTTTAATTATGCTCATCAAATTTAAATTTAATTTTTGTTATGTTTTTCACCCGATTTTTTCCATAACTTATCGCATGAAAATGTACATAGTAATTCTTCAATGTCATAAATTCTAAATTAGAGAGAAAAATAGTAAATTGATGGTGGGTAACAAATTTGGCTCATTTGGAGCACTGGTTACAATCTTTTCCTATATGATTAAAAAGGCATATTTTATTTAATATTTGTGTATTGTTAATTGTGTAAATCGTGTTAATTATGCTGACCAACAGTGTTCAACTTTTCCCAGCTCCCTAGTTATACCGACTCCTTGTACACTGCCCTACTCTGACAAAAGGAAGCAACTCTGGGAAACATGTTTTGTAGTAAATCAAGAAAACG